>CM054940.1:18755121-18788299 GCA_029168755.2 Tillandsia fasciculata
GTTTTCTCTGCTTCAATGCCCCACATGGAGTTAAAAGCTTCCAATTATAGCTTGTAACCCCCCCCCCCCCCACCACTTGGCAGCCAAAGAGACCTCATTTCAAAAAAAATATCTAATGTAACAATATGCCATCTAGTCCCTATGTGACGCCCCACTTCCCAGGGGGTCACCCATCCTAGAACTACTCTAGCTCTAGCACGCTTAACTCTCATGTTCTTCTTGGATCTTGCTACCATCCAAAATACTATAGCCGGGTTAGAGATTTAGTCCTATTATATCATTTATATAGAGGACTAATCCAAATTCCGGGGGTGTCACATTCTTCCCCCCTTTAAGCCCTGACGTCCACGTCAGGCTCAAGCACACTCACAAGCACCAGGCGATGTGAGACTCGTCTCGCTAGCCTTAGCCGACCTTGTGAGGAGCTGCACTCCACTTTCCGGCTGGTGAATGGCTCTGATACCAACTGTGACGCCCCACTTCCCGGGGGTCACCCATCCTAGAACTACTCTAGCTCTAGCACGCTTAACTCTCATGTTCTTCTGGATCTTGCTACCATCCAAAATGCTATAGCCGGGTTAGAGATTTAGTCCTATTATATCATTTATATAGAGGACTAATCCAAATTCCGGGGGTGTCACACCCTACATAGCCAACCCTAACCCCCAAGTCCCCACTGTAGGTTCAAAATGTTGTAAGGACCTTAACCTATAAGCCTCAATTTATTTGATCCCAAAAAAGTAGGGTTTCTCGCAAAAATACGCGACTTTTCAGCATTTTTCACGCATTTCGAGATGCACGGGTCTTCAAATTGAAAAAACGGACTTTGCCACGACGTCCGGCTCGTCGAGACCTATCAAGTAGCGTATTTTCTTCCTTGATTTGGCGCTCCTAGAAACTTTCGGCCATAAAATATAGTATATTTTATTATATTGCACGCACTTCGATGCACCAGAGTCGTCAAATGCGAATTTCGTCTGTGCCATTGCGTTCAGAACGTCAAAATTAGTTAGAATCGACTACTCATACTGCTATGTCTGGATTTTAGACAGTGAATCAGGTGACGATTGGTCGAGAGGGGACCGAAATAAGGGGTTACTATTCACAACTTAAGTTGTGGGCCTCGCTTTCTTCGCTGTTTTGCGGAAGATCCGACCGTCGGATCGAAAACATGTGAATATCAATCATTCTTGTTTCGACGAGACGGTCGCACTGGTGATCTCGTATTTTCGAGATCAGGCTCCGATCAAGAGTCGATCTTCTAGGATTCAATTTTCACTATAAATTACCCATTTAAATAATCCAGAAAATTATTTAAACTTAAACTTTCGTCGGTTTCAAAAAAAAATCACGGTTACTACATTATCTCCTCCTAGATATGGAATTATTATGGTCGCCGACGGACGGCTACGTTCTTATGTTGATGTGGAGGTTCCTAGGAGTACCCGATTTATGGAAATAATTACATGGGGGGGGGGGGTGGTTTGTTTTCGGACTCTGAACAATCTGAGGAGGACTCTACGTGTGTTGTTATCAAGAGGCTCCGTGATGAACTTGGCTTTGAAGTTAAAGATGTTAATTATGATGACAAAAAAATTTACAAAGAATTATACAAACGTATTTGTGATGAACATACGGAACTTCGTGATGAGTATGAGATGCTTAACTTGGACTTTGATCTTCTTAAGAAGACCTATAATATTTTAATTGAGGAAAAAAAAATTGTTTCTGAATTGAAGGAGATTATGGATGGTATTGCTAGGTGCTATACCATGGTTAATCACCCTACCTTTGGTCCAATGGATGTAGAATCAACAGCCAAAGTGGTAATATTGGGTGATACAGAAACAATGGCAACAACCGAGGAAGATCCTGAAGCTCCTCCCCATTATTATAGGATCTAATTGGGTTATTTTGTTTATGTTTTCTATTGACTTATCCACTATGTTTTAGGTTTGTTTATTTTGTTTATGTTTTTAGGTTTTTTTTAGGTTTGGTTACAGAAACTGCAGTTGCAAATTTTGTTAAAACTCTTTATGTGGAATGACGAGATTATCTTAATATATATGTTTCTTTTTAATGTTTCCGTTTAAGACTCAATTGGATATTTAAGGTTACTCTTTTCTTAGAAAATGATGACCCTGCAGAGAGCTCGGTTGATCCGGGACGATCTAAATTCTGGATAAGTTTCAACCATTGAGAATAGGGAGAGGCGGTTACAACTACTCCGGAAAGTCTCAATCATTGAGGATAAGGCGAGGCAGTTACAACTACTTCGGTTAGGATAGGGATCGAGGTAGTTTAATTGGATCGGGTTGTTAAACCAAATTGGATAAAGCCAATTTGGTTAAGAATAAAATTGTTATTGTTTCTTATCTTTTGTAAGCCTAAGGGCTATAAATAAGGGTCTATTGGCTCTTGTAAGGCATTCCCAGTTAGAGAGTAAAAATAGAAAACTCTTCTACCTACAAATATATTTTTCGCCTTCTTTTTTCTCTCATCCGGGTTTCAGATATCCATCGGGGAGGCGCTGCGACCTTGCCTCCTCCTCCGACGGACCAAGTGGTATCAGAGCGCCAGATCCTGGCGTATGGTGCGAACCAGAAGCGTCTACAAAACTACCAGTGAACAACTCTCCGTCCTCGACATCTTCCGCAGGCCATCGACGAGAAAAAACGAAAAGCCTGCCTACCATGACCGCAGACGAGCAGATAGCGACAAGCGGCCAACCTTTCCGCCAAAGTTGCGACGTTGTCTGATGACATGAAGACCGTCTTAGATTGGATTAAGGCCCAATCTGCAGCACCATCGGCAATACCGGTGGAGAAGAGCGGTCGACTCTCAGGAACTCCTCCAAAGGCGCATGTGACGCCGATGAAGGGCGCTGCCGAGGGTACCTCGGGTGCGCGAGACGACGACGACTTTGACGATAACGGAAGCATCGCTCCGTAGCTTGTAGAAGGAAGGTCACAACCATTCAAGGTTGAGGCCAAGATCGAGATCCCCAACTACGACGGCACTGTCGACGCTGAAAAATTGGACGCCTAGCTCGACCAACTGGAGACGTACTTCGACCTCTACAACTATAGTAGCGCGAACAAGGTAATTTTCACAAAACTAAAACTTGTAGGTCATGCATTGACTTGGTGGAAGGCCATTCTCCAAAATTCCACCAATGAGGATTTTACCTGGAGTCAGTTTAAACGATTGATCCGCCAGGAATTCTACCCTATGGGGTATGAAGAAGAACGATGGAAGCGCTGGCATGTCCTGCGCCAAGGCGCGACCAGACTGTGCAGGACTACACCACCGACTTCCGGCGCCAAGCATTGGCGCTTGGCATCTCCCTTGACAATCCACAGATTTTTCGCAAATTCACTGCCGGCCTACAGGAGCGTATCAATGATGAGCTCCGCCTCTTCGGTGTTTCGTGATATCGCCTCGGCAAGCCAAACAGCCATGGCGATCGAGCGGAAGAATAAACAGTCTCGCGGAGAGAAGCCATTTAGGGAGTCTGCCGAGGGCTTCAAAAAGGCCAAAAAGAAGGGCTCTAAAAAGAAGGGCCCATCTGATCCTGATTTGTACTGTGATCATTGTAAAATCACAGGACATGTCAAGGATCAATGTTGGAAGCTCCATCCAGAGTTGAGACCGAAGAAGAAGACGATCGTGGCAGACGCACAACAGCAACGACAACAACGATGGCAGCATCGACAAGTGATGCTCCTACCTTAATCGGACGGATTGATCAAGCGGACACTAGTTTGTCTCTGATGGCTATGCCGAAGGAGACAAGCCTGTGCCCGTCAAATCCGACTGTTCAAGTCAAAAATGGGTGATCGATGCTATCGATCCCGGCAGCCAAAAGAACTTGATCTCAGAGAACCTAGTTCAAAAACTGGGTTGTCGACTACACCACACCCACACCCATATCCATTGGGGTGGATCAACAGCAATATCGAGATGAAGATCGATCGCCAGTGCAAGGTGAAGTTTGCAGTGACTGACATCTATATCGATGAAATGGTGTGCGAGGTTGTGCCGCTGAACATTTGCAACATCATTTTCGGCAGTCCCTACCTATGGGACCGCGACGCTATCTTCTTCCGTCGTCCTCAGCAATATCAATTCATTAAGGATGGACAAAAGTTTTTATTCACCACAGAGCCACTGTCAACAACAACAACTGAAGACCTGATAACCGCTTGCCAGGCCAAGAGGATGATCAATGCCTGTCAAAAGTTTGCCTTACTGGTCATTCAGCCAGTTGAGTCGGAGGAGGCAAACCGCAAGGTATTGAGCCTAGCATGCAAAGAAAGAACGGACGATGTCGCCAGGCTGATAGGCGAGCATCAGGATCTATTCCAAGAAGTCCAAGGACTGCCACCAAAGCGAACCGTGGAACATGAGATCCAATTGATCAGCGACGCTACGTTACCGAATCTCGGCATGTACCGAAACTCGGTAATGGAGAATGAGGAGATAAAGCGACAGGTGACCGAGTTACTCGAGAGTGGTGCTATCAAACCGAGTAGCTCCCCTTGTGGCTCCCCGATCGTATTAGTGCCAAAGAAAGATGGCGGGTGGCAATGTGTATCGACTACCGCGCCCTCAACAAAATCACCATCAAGAATCGATACCCCTTGCTGTTACGGAATTTGAGTTGGCGTATTTCGTGAATAGTTTAAGTCTTGAGGATTGAAGATGAAGAAACTGTGGATCATATACCTCAATCTCAAGAAAGAAGAATTCAAAAGGATCAGGTACGTTTAACTAAATAATTTTGATGATCCGAATACTTCTTATAGTGTAGAAACACTTGGAAGAGGTTTTAATTGCATATTCATCAAAAACTGAACATGGGACATGTTCAGGATCCGGATCGTGGACTTTCAATCCGGATCCCGAAAGGTGTTCGTTCATACATTGCTGCAATCCGGATCATAGCTTGGGCAGTCCGGATCCCGAATGGGGTGTTTTGTGAAAATGTATGAACGATCCGGATCGTGGATTATGATCCGGATCCCGAACAGGTGATTTTCTGGAAACTGCATTCTGTGCGTCTGCGATCCGGATCGTGGCTTATGCAATCCGGATCGCCGTCGGTAAAACTTTCCAGAAAAGTTTGTTTTTGATCCGAATATTCTTCCTAGGGTTTCTAACCTATAAATAGCCCTCCTATTTCATTTCTAGGGCATCGGAAAAAGAGCCGTCATTTTCAAATATCATTTTATACGGCCTTAGATCCACATATAGAGAAGAACGGAAATCATTAGATCTATTTAATGGTTCTTCATCTATATTGATTAGTTTGATTCTAGGTTTTCATACTCATATCTTGAGTTGAATCAAACTAATGAATACTTAGATGGTATTTCCGATCTACTCTTGATCTAAGTATTCGGCGGATCATCACCACCCAAACAAACAACGATTTACCCCAAAATCGGCGCGTGGACTCGCGTGGCCTTGTGGATTCAAGGTGTTATCGCTCTCGTGGATTCGGAGCGAGGTGCGTTCGTGGATTCGAAGCGTGCCATTGGGTGAAGACCGTGGATTCGGTCGGACGTCGTGGACTCGACGTTGGACGCTGTGGATTCAGCGTTGGGCGCGGATCGTGGATTCGAGAAGCGTCGTGGAGCGAGCGGAGAAGATCTACTAGGAGCGTATGGTAAAAGGTTGAGTCGTCTGTGAGTACGTTATATCACCTTGTACGTGTGTTAACTCTAGTGGATTTCGCCGTGTTATCGGTCCCGTGGTTTTTTACTCCGGTTTGGAGTTTTTCCACGTAAAAATCTTGTGTGTTCTTTTATTTTTCCGCATTGGGTTTTATCGCACAATGATTTTTGAGTGTTTATTGTTTACACCTATTCACCCCCCTCTAGGTGTTTTTTCCCCTATTAGATCCTTATTAACCTAAACCCAACAAGTGGTATCAGAGCGGGAATAGGGTTGTAAACAATGGTTGAAGGTGGAAACATCAATCGACCCCCTTTCTTTGATGGAACTAATTATGCGTACTGGAAAGTACGGATGAAAGCTTTCTTAATTTCCATCGACGAAAGGGTGTGGCAATCAATTGAATTAGGATGGTCTAATCCAACTGAAATTTTAGATGATGTTCGCACCTTAAAACCTAGGTCGAAATGGACCAAGGAAGAGATAGACTTATCTTCTTACAATGGCAAAGGGATTAATGCTCTATTTAATGCTTTGTCACAAACTGAGTTCTCTCGCGTCTCGGCATGTGAGACTGCGAAAGAAATCTGGGATGTTCTTCAAGTTACGCATGAGGGAACTAACCTAGTGAAGATTCAGAAACTGCAAATGCTCACGAGCAAGTTTGACTCTATCTCTATGGCAGAGAATGAATCCTTCACTGACTATTACACACGATTGCAAGACATCGTGAACTCATGTGCTAACTTGGGAGAGAAGATTCCAGAATTTAAAGTTGTAAGAAAAATTCTAAGAACTCTTCCTGAACGATTTCGCCCGAAGGTTGCAGCCATTGAAACAATTAAACACCCGGACGAAATGCGTGTAGAAGAATTAGTAGGTGCTTTACAAACTTATGAAATGACTTTTCCTACTAACTATTCTTCTGGAAAGGCATCCTCTTCTAAGTCTTCAGGTTACGCATTGAAATCAACTAAAGAAGAAGACGCGGATTCATCCTCCTCGGACGACGACGAGAACATTTCTATGGAGGACTTTGAGAAGCAGCTCGCTCTCTTGACAAGGAAGTTTCGCCGCAACTTTCGAAGGGGAAATTCAAGCAAAACTCCATCCTTCGGAAAGTCGAAGAAAGGCAAGGGATTCTTCAAGCTACAAGTCAAGAAGCAAGAGAACTTCTCAAAGGATAAGAAAAGTTCTGAGGGACAAGTTCAGTGTTTCAAATGTCGAGGCTACGGCCACATAGCAACGGAATGTCCCAACAAGAATCCGGCTAAGAAGAAAGCGATGCAAGTAGTTACTTGGGATGACAACTCCACGTCAAATGAGTCATCGTCAAGTGATGAAGAAGACAACGCGACAGCTTTCCACGCGTCCACCACATCTTCATCCTTCATGTGCTTAATGGCAAGTACATCCGACTCACTGTCCAACTCCACTGTGGAAAAGATTGCAACGGACGATGAATCAGATGATTCGGAAGGTGAAGATTTTGTTTTAGCCTACCATAACTTTTGAGGGATTCAAAGAAACTGGCTAAACAAAACAAGGGGTTGAAAGAGAGATTACAGGATCTTGAAGATGAAGTAAAAAGAGTAACCTCTATCTCAACCGATCTTGAAGTGGAAAGGGACAATCTGATTAAGACAAATGTTTCCCTTCAAGAGTCCAATGAGCATTTCGAGAAGAGTTATATGGATATGGTGAACAAAGCGAATTACTTCTTGAAGCTCTACGGCGAGGCCCGACAGGAAAAATTGGAAATGACAGAGACCATACGCCAACTAAAGGATGACTTACAGAGATTTTCTTCTGGAAGGAGTAAGTTGGACAGACTTCTTGGTCTCGGTCAAAGAAATAAGTTCGGCCTCGGATACACTCAAACTGGAGACATTCCAAGTTCGAGTGGTACAGTATTTGTGCCTCAGTCGGTATCTCCTCCTCCGACACCGGTGTTCACGACAAGCAACGACAACGAACCTACTACATCCTCTTCGGAATCGACAAGAACCAAGGTATGTTTTCGTTGTGGCATTTCAGGGCACATAAGAAGAAATTGCAAGACTGGAGCCAAACGCACACCTCAAGAACATCTTGCAATGACTACCAAAAGGGCTATTCCTCGGAAAACAACTCCAACCAAATTGACGGAAAAGAGCCTTGGTAGTACACCGCTCAAGACGACATCATCAAGGAGCAGCAATTCTTCAAGCAAGACGCTCTCACCTAGGAAATCAACTTCACGACCATTACCGACGCATTCCAAAAAGGTTTGGGTGCGCAAAGGTGAGATCTTTCCCTGTCTTGCTACCAATGTTTCCTTGCATGCATATGATAGTTCGTCTTGGTACCTGGATAGCGGGTGTTCCCGTCATATGACCGGCGATAAAAACTGTTTTCAAACATTTGAGAAAAACTCCGGAGGACTTGTTGTTTTCGGAGATGGTCGGTCTTCCAAAATTGTTGGAAAGGGAACGGTAGCTATTCCAGATGGCCCGGTTCTAGATAATGTATTATTTGTTCATGGCCTTAAGACTAACCTCATAAGCATAAGTCAACTGTGTGATAGTGGTTATTCAGTTAATTTTTCATCTGATAAATGCACTGTAACTGACATGAACCATGCTTTCTTTTTAAAGGGGGTTAGATCAGAAAACAACTGTTATGTAGTTCCTTCTAAGATTTCTGAAAAATGTAACCTAGCATCTTTGAAAAATGAAACACTTTGGCATGAAAGGCTAGGTCACATAAACTTTAAGGAACTTGCTAGAATTTCAAATAAAGATGTGGTCAAGGGGGTTCCGAAACTTTCTTTTGAACAAAACCTTGTGTGTGGCGGTTGCCAAAAGGGAAAACAGTCTAGGACTGCACACAAGAATTTGAACCACATAGGTACAAAACGGCCTTTGGAACTTTTGCATATGGACTTAATGGGGCCAACTCGTCAACCATCTCTGGGAGGTAAATGGTATATTTTCTTGTTGGTTGATGATTTTTCTAGATATACTTGGGTAGCCTTTCTAAAAGAAAAAGCTGATACCTTTGATTCTTTTCTCGAAATCTGCAATCGTATTATGATAGAAAAGAATGAAAGGATTACTCGAGTTAGGAGTGATAGAGGTGGGGAATTCATAAATTCCAAATTCATTGATTTTTGCACTTCTAATGGCATTAAACATGAATTCTCCGCACCTTACACACCTCAACAAAATGGTGTAGTCGAGCGCAAAAACAGGGTCGTACAGGAAATGGCACGTGTTATGCTTCACAGCCGGAACTTACCTTTTTATTTTTGGGCTGAAGCGGTGAACACTGCTGTTTATGTTATCAATCGCGTGTATTTGCGCCCGGGGACATTGAATACACCATATGAACTTTGGTTTTGTAGAAAACCTAACATCAAATATTTTCGCATCTTTGGGAGTCGGTGTTTTATTTTACGTGATCGTGAGAATCTTGGAAAATTTGACTCTCGAAGTGACGAAGGGATTTTCTTAGGTTATTCTACAAACAGCAGAGCATATCGAGTTTTTAACTTAGAATCTAAGACGATCGTAGAATCGATAAATGTTAAGGTAGATGAAGCTTTTCATTTTGAATCTGAAAAATCTACCCTCGATATCTCTCTTGATGATGATACACCTGCTAATGCATCTTCTTCTAACAATTCTTTCGATAATAATGTTGATGCATCTAACGGTTCTTCAAGCTTATCTGATGTGCAGGAATCATCTCGTGTACCTCCGCCTACTCCTCTACCTCAAACGTTACGCATCTCCAAGGATCACCCTGAATCGAACATAATTGGAGATCCACAAGAAGGAGTTAGAACACGGAGACAATTGGTTTGCGGATTTGCATGCTATGTATCTCAAATCGAACCAAGGAATGTTGATGAAGCTCTCCAAGATGATTATTGGATTAAAGCAATGCAGGAAGAGCTCCATCAATTCGAGCGAAACAAAGTCTGGGAACTGACGAAGCCTCCGAAGCAACACAATGTGATAGGTACCAAATGGATCTTCAAGAACAAGAAAAACGAAGAAGGTACTATCATCAGGAACAAAGCAAGGTTAGTTGCTCAAGGCTATTCTCAAGTAGAAGGTATAGACTTTGATGAAACCTTCGCCCCTGTAGCTAGACTCGAGTCCATTCGTATATTGTTTGCGATTGCTTGTCATTTTAAAATCAAATTATTTCAAATGGACGTTAAGAGCGCCTTTTTAAATGGATTTTTAAATGAGGAAGTTTATGTAGCTCAACCGAAAGGTTTTGTGGATCATAAACTACCTAACCATGTTTTTCGACTGAAAAAGGCTCTTTACGGTCTGAAACAAGCACCGCGAGCATGGTACGAAAGGTTGACAAAGCACCTTTTGGAAAAGGGCTACACTCGAGGGGGAGCTGACAGGACTCTCTTTGTGAAGCATTATCAAAACAATTTCATAGTTGCTCAAATCTATGTTGATGACATTGTTTTTGGAGCAACAAGAGATAATGATGCTTCTAAATTCGCGGAGACCATGGAAAGCGAATTTGAGATGTCCATGATGGGCGAGTTGAATTATTTTCTTGGATTACAAGTTAAGCAGAACGATGAAGGAATTCACTTGTGTCAATCCAAGTATGCACTGGAGTTGGTCAAAAAGTTTGATCTTGAAAATTCTAAAGATTTTCCAACTCCAATGGGAACTAGCCATAAGGGACTTGGAAGTGAATCACAAAGTGAGAATGTAGACGAGAAACTGTACCGCAGTATGATTGGAAGTCTACTATATCTCACGGCTAGTCGCCCGGATATATCCTTCAGTGTTGGGATTTGTGCGAGATATCAATCAGCACCGAAGGAGGTTCACCTGAAAGCGGTGAAACGGATCATCCGGTATATCAAAGGTACAATCAATTTCGGAATTTGGTATCCTATGGGAACGACTTTGGATATTGTTGGATACTCAGATGCCGATTGGGCTGGATCGGTGGATGACCGGAAAAGCACGAGTGGTGCATGCTTCTATCTTGGCCACTGCCTTGTTGCATGGCACAGTAAAAACAGAACTGCATAGCACTCTCGACTGCCGAAGCGGAGTACATTTCTGCAGGAAGTTGCTCAACCCAATTGATTTGGATGAAGAGCGTGTTGAGCGATTTCCGAATTTCAACATCTTCGGTAACCATTTTATGTGACAACACTAGTGCTATTAACATTTCTAAAAACCCTGTGTTGCACTCTAGAACAAAACATATTGAACTTAGATATCATTTTCTTAGAGAGCTAGTTGAATCAAACATTCTTCAACTGTCATATATTTCAACTGAGGATCAATTAGCCGACATCTTAACAAAACCTTTGGATCAAAAACGTTTTATTCACTTGCGTAAAGCAATTGGCATGCTTTCCTTGAAATAAACTCTTTTGAAACCTTTGCTTAGATTAGGTTTTGTTTTTGTTTTTTTTGTTTTGTTCTTTATCTATGTTCTGTACATAGCACACTAATTGAGCATAAATCATAATTGACTTTAATTGCATCCTTTTATGCATTTAGAAATTTATTATGTTTTTGATGTCATAATGTTTCAATGTTGCAATGATCATTTACGTTAATTAAACCATCTTTCTGTGATCAAAGTCAATTTCTCTCTCAATGATCTCTTGGTATAGTCATTATCATATTTGATTGCTTAGTCGAGTATGAATTCGAGATCAATGGTTTGGTTGAATACTTTATATATTAAATAATTGATAGCCAATTGAGGGGGAGTCAATGAAATGTGAAATGCTCAAAAGATGTGGAAAGAGTTACATCCCAATGAGGAGTGTGAAAACTACCACCACATGGAGAAAATGAAAGAAAAAGGATACTCCATGAATGAAAAGCAAACTTTTGTTTGAAAAATTGTTGATGAAACTCATATTGAAATACTTGACTCAGTCGTATTTCATGGTTGGTATAAGGTGGGATTTTTGATAAAAGATGCTCAAAGAGCCACTCCTTCAACAGATTGTCTAGATATATTATCTAACTTATCTGGGATTTCAAACATCTATTGATCTTGGTACTTCATTTTCTTTACTGAAATTGATGATTTGATAAAGACATTACACATAGGATCAAGATAGATGTAATTGAAGTTGTTCAACTTTAAGTGTTTTAACTTTCGTAAATCTTCGTTTCATTTTTGGATATTTTTGATAGATTTTTCATAATCTATTTCTTGTTGTATGAAACGATGTCATTTGTTTAAAGTTGACATGATAAAGTGCTTACATACTTTTTCTGGATTTTATGTATTTTTCTTAATTTTTCTGAAGAAAAAGGTGTAGCCGATCCGGATCGTGGAAAGTGATCCGGATCCCGAACGCAGGATTTTTCCTGCGGGTGGCCGATCCGGATCACATTCTCGGCCGATCCGGATCACGGCTAGGGTTCTATATAGAAACTTTCAGATTCGAGATTTCTTTACCCTAATTTCTGGTTTTCAAGCTTCTAGAGTTTCTCTCTCTAGATTTCTTGCTTCCTGGTGCTTCAAAACTCAAAGTTCTTCGGATTCAAGTAAGTTTTCATGATCAAAACTCGGTTTTTCACAGTTTTTCTGTTTTTTCATCAAACGTGAGTTGAAAAGTTGGATTTTTTTCGTTTGTGAATGGTTTTTGATCAAATTTCTTTTGAAATAAGAACTCTGGATCAATTAGTTTTACTTTTATGCTGGGATTTCACTTGATTAACGAGTTTTTAGGCTTCGATTTCTAAAAATTCGGTTTTAGGGCATAAAAGAGGAATTTTTGTAAATCATGGATTTGATCTATTTTTAAAATTCTTTTTGGAAAACTAATTTGATTCTTGGCTTCTCTATATGATTATGATTGTCTAGGTACAATTTTTCAAATTTTTCAAAATTGACGATTTTTCATATGTTCTTGAGTTGGTCTTCACAGGACACTTTCTTAAAACTCAAAGCACTAGAATCAATGGCATTCTCCTGGTTGATTCTGCTACTAGTCACGATGGTACTCACTCGACCAACCAACAAATTGAAGCGCGCCAAGAAAGTTCAACGAAAAGGAGAAGTGGAAGTTATAAGTGACACTGAACTTGAAAAGAACCCTGATGAAGTACACTGGGATATGCTGACTGATGATGATGATGATGAGGTATTGCCTTCAAAATCTAACCGAAAAGGGAAAGCACCAATGAATACTGGAAATGCTCCTATGTCTACTCCAATTATCTCTTTCAAACGGAAACGACTTGCTAGACGTTATGGATTAAGACGAGACACTAACATTGATGCACCAATAGCCCCTGACTCTCCGCCACGTGTTGAAGAAGTAGTCGTTAATTCTGACCGTCTTCGAGCTTTTGAACGACGTGAATGCATCGGAGAACGTCATGTCAACATTGAAGCCCTTCGCAATCATTCACCAGAATTTGGAAGATTGATTGAACAAGCTTCTCTTCTTCAAGTCTGCCGTTTTCCTGAACTTCTCGGATATTGTTTGTATCGTGTGAGAACCTTCTACACGAATGCGAGACATCTTCAGGAGACTGAAAATGGGTCTATGTATTTTTATACAAATGTCCTAGGAATGAAGCTTAAGATCACACCGCAGTTAATTGGTGACGTTCTTGGAATGGAATCGAGCACATCGGGGATTAACTTTTTGAAAGGAAAAAGTTTGACAAAAGAATTGTGGCAAACTGTGATTGACAAGATTTGTCTGGAAGGAACCAAATCAGCTGATGGTAAGGGTGTAAGGTCAAAGTATCTACGACTGGAGTACCGATTTCTAAACTTCATCACGTGCTACAACATTTTGCCTAACATGCAGACCAAGGTTGTGAGATGGGAGCGACTACTATTCCTGTATCTCATAGGCCATCCCTCTGAGGCTAGTGGATTGAACTTGAATATCCCCTATATAATCTGGAATAGAATGTCAAGGTACATTGTGCATCCTCATCCGTCTGAGCGACTTCCGTTTCCTCTACTCATTATGAGGATCTTACAAAAGTTTGACATTGATGTAAGCTCCACATCATATCAGCACAGTTGCGGGATGATTGATGAATCAACGATTGTGAAGTCACTTCACAAATTACCTCATTTTACTGACAAGAAACCTTGTGATGGCACCTCGGCCTCACCGTCTGAGCAAGAACCCGGCGAGACTGATGAAGCCTCACTAACTTCGATCTTCAAGTGGCAACAACGACTATCTGTCAAGCAAGAACAGATCTTGAAGGAACAGCAAAGACTTTGCAATGAGCTTGAAATCGTCACGGCAGCTCACATTACCTTCACTAAAAAGGTCAACTCTATGCACAAGCGGATGACAAAGATGTTCTATAAATTGGGTTGCACGAGCTCTGACGACTCGGATTCTGACGAATGACATTTTTTTTTTTTTTCTTTCTTCTTTCTTCTCTTTTTGTGCAGGATTTTGATTTTAGGATTTAGTTTTATACTTAATTGATTTTAGTTTGTGCATATCTTTAGAACCTTATGAACTTTTTGTTTACTCTCCTTACATATTGTAGCTCATGCTACGTTTTGGCTTGTTTTTGTGACAAAAAGGGGGAGAGAGTTAGCGAAAACAATGAACAATGAATGACAAGGTAAAAGGTAAGTATGAAGTATGAATCTCAACTCAACTTTGTTTTTCTTTTGTGATTGTGACATGCTTCTATACTAACTATTTGACTAACTATTTGGGCATGTAATATGACTAACAAGTTGATGTTGGACTAACATACTTTGACATTTGGTTTTCAACTGCTTAGAAGATATGTTGGTTTTAACTATGTTTCTTTCACATATCTGATTCTTTTAAATGTCATGATGAGATCAAACTCTATCTCTGTACTTGGTTTTTTGTTTCCAATTCTTGAGGTATCTAACGAATTTGTTTGTCAAGAATGTTTTCTGTGTGCAGAGGTTACAGATGTCTAAGTCTAGAGTCTGTCTTAGGAGTTTATCTCATGTTTTTAATTTCTGGAACTCTTTTGTAAATTTTTGTTGTATGGTGATAGCAACAAAAATATCTTTTTGAATTTTCTTTTGTGGATCTGTGTTTTGTCACGAAACCGCCAAAGGGGGAGATTGTTACGGAATTTGAGTTGGCGTATTTCGTGAATAGTTTAAGTCTTGAAGATTGAAGATGAAGAAACTTTGGATCATATACCTCAATCTCAAGAAAGAAGAATTCAAAAGGATCAGGTACGTTTAACTAAATAATTTTGATGATCCGAATACTTCTTATAGTGTAGAAACACCTGGAAGAGGTTTTAATTGCATATTCATCAAAAACTGGACATGGGACATGTTCAGGATCCGGATCGTGGACTTTCAATCCGGATCCCGAAAGGTGTTCGTTCATACATTGCTGCAATCCGGATCACAGCTTGGGCAGTCCGGATCCCGAATGGGGTGTTTTGTGAAAATGTATGAACGATCCGGATCGTGGATTATGATCCGGATCCCGAACAGGTGATTTTCTGGAAACTGCATTCTGTGCGTCTGCGATCCGGATCGTGGCTTATGCAATCCGGATCGCCGTCGGTAAAACTTTCCAGAAAAGTTTGTTTTTGATCCGAATATTCTTCCTAGGGTTTCTAACCTATAAATAGCCCTCCTATTTCATTTCTAGGGCATCGGAAAAAGAGCCGTCATTTTCAAATATCATTTTATACGGCCTTAGATCCACATATAGAGAAGAACGGAAATCATTAGATCTATTTAATGGTTCTTCATCTATATTGATTAGTTTGATTCTAGGTTTTCATACTCATATCTTGAGTTGAATCAAACTAATGAATACTTAGATGGTATTTCCGATCTACTCTTGATCTAAGTATTCGGCGGATCATCACCACCCAAACAAACAACGATTTATCCCAAAATCGGCGCGTGGACTCGCGTGGCCTTGTGGATTCAAGGTGTTATCGCTCTCGTGGATTCGGAGCGAGGTGCGTTCGTGGATTCGAAGCGTGCCATTGGGTGAAGACCGTGGATTCGGTCGGACGTCGTGGACTCGACGTTGGACGCTGTGGATTCAGCGTTGGGCGCGGATCGTGGATTCGAGAAGCGTCGTGGAGCGAGCGGAGAAGATCGACTAGGGGCGTATGGTAAAAGGTTGAGTCGTCTGTGAGTACGTTATATCACCTTGTACGTGTGTTAACTCTAGTGGATTTCGCCGTGTTATCGGTCCCGTGGTTTTTTACTCCGGTTTGGAGTTTTCCACGTAAAAATCTTGTGTGTTCTTTTATTTTTCCGCATTGGGTTTTATCGCACAAAGATTTTTGAGTGTTTATTGTTTACACCTATTCACCCCCCCTCTAGGTGTTTTTTCCCCTATTAGATCCTTATTAACCTAAACCCAACACTTGCCGCGGATCGATGATCTCTTGGACCAATTGGAGCATGCTCACTACTTCACCAAACTGGACCTGAAGTCAGACTATCATCAGGTTCAAGTCCGAGAGAATGACACCTGGAAGACCGCATTCAAGACATGACCGACATCGGGTGAAAGGCGACTTCCAAGAGGGTGATCTAGTCTGGCTCAATCTCAGCAAAGAGCGCTTGAAAGGCGAGGGTAAGAAGCTTAAGCCCATCCGTTATGGACCTTTCAAGATCGTGCGCAAGATTGGTGAGAATGCGTGTCAACTAGAGCTGCCCGCATACATGAACATGTATTCGATCGTCAATATCGAGAATCTAAAGTCCTTCGAGCCGTCAATGCTAGACGATGAGCCCGGAGAAGTACTGCCACCCATGGAGGATCTCGTGGTAGAACGTGAAGAGCAGCTAGCTGATGATACTATTCTGGAACGCAAGGTCACAACGACACGCAAAGGTGAACGTGAAGCCTTCCGTATTGGACGGAAAGGTCAAAAGCCAAGTGCCGCTAAGTGGTTCACAAGGGAAGCTGGAGAAACCCAATTTCCTCGCTTGCAGTTCTAGATCCAGCAGGTGCTGGTTCCTCTCAAAATTTGGGGAGCCATGATCCGGGACGATCTAAATTTTGGATAAGTTTCAACCATTGAGAATAGGGAGAGGCGGTTACAACTACTCCGGATAAGTCTCAATCATTGAGGATAAGGCGAAGGCAGTTACAACTACTTCGGTTAGGATAGGGATCGAGGTAGTTTAATTGGATCGGGTTGTTAAACCAAATTGGATAAAGCCAATTTGGTTAAGAATAAAATTGTTATTGTTTCTTATCTTTTGTAAGCCTAAGGGCTATAAATAAGGGTCTATTGGCTCTTGTAAAGGCATTCCCAGTGTCACGCCCCGAGTTTTGAAAAGCAGGCTAAGTTTTTTTTTTTTTTTTTTTTTATAAATCAGAGTTCGCAGACCAGGCGTAACAGACCGCCACATGTATAGTAAATTCCCTGCCCAACTGGACAGAGCCTTTCCTATACATGCACGGCTAATCATAATCAGTCAATATCAGAGTAGTCTAAACTACGCATGCAAAACTAGTCAATTTATAATAATTAAACTGAGATGCGGAAAATAAAATACACTGACTAAATAAGGGTCGATCACTATCGCAATCGTCTCACCAACGTGTCCCGACATCCCATCACCCAGCGACCTGAAAAATGGTCACCCAGGGGGTGTGAGATACACTGTACATGTATCCCAGTGGGCACGACGAGCCGAGAAATAGCTAATCGTACCTACTGGGTACAATAATCTGCGGATAGTAAGAATCATAGGGTAAAGCTGAACAATAAAGCAGATCTACTGATAATCAACCAAATCCACAGATAACTGAATAAGCAGGTAATCAAGGGTAATGAAACTGCAAGTAATAAATGCTGGAAATCTATGTATGTAAACGAGATAATCAATCATGAACTGAGCAGTAAGGGTATAGGGTAAGATATCTATCAATAACAGCGCAAAATAATAAGAATGCGTCAACAAATGAACTCAAGTACCCAATCAATGCCAGTATTGGTCACGAGGACCTCAGGCTCATACCACCTAGCTGGCACCTAGCTGGCTGACATAACCCCGCACCCACTGGTGCCTAACTGGGGGCTCACGGGTCCTTCCTCTAGACCACTTTACCGGTAAAGAACATCGCTGTGGTCATGACTCCGCTGATGTACGTGAAGTACAGCGTGCGTGGTAGTCATCATGCTATGATCAAAAGCTCACGGTCTAGTGACCGAGTAATCGGCAATAAGCCGAGATCCCAACAGGGAATCATCAGTCTACATCTATCAATCGGAATCAATCAATCATGCATATCGACAATATATCAAGTAACATCTCAATCACAGGTCTAACAACGTCAATATTAATCAGAAGGATCATGATATGTCAAAGAGATCAGTATACGTCAAGATAGGTCATCTAGGTACAATCAGCAGGTATGTATACGACAAGTCTAAAAGAATCAATGTCTATCAATCAGATCATGTGATATATGCAATCATCATAGGTCGTATAGATCAAATCAATAAGCTAATAAATAGGTATGTGAATCGATCAAGATCTAGCAAGAGTAGTCATAGAGCATGTAGATGTAAGCATCAGGGGTATATGACAGGTCTAAAGAAATCCATATCAATCAGAAGGATCATGTAGATAAAATCAACAGGCTAGTCAATAACAGGTGTCCGACTGGACTAAAGCAACCAGAGGGCCAAAAAGCTAAAGCCCGGATCGAAAGTAACCCACCTGTATGTAGGCCGATCCAACGACTCCAACAGAGGCTCGTGGGCCGGAGTCAGACTGCAATGACCTGAATCATAAAGTGCTAATCAGGAATGACTCACTAGTTAAACCACTTTACTAAAATTGATGCTCGCTCGGACTATAATCACTATATCACTTCCGGCAGGGCCAATTTGGCTCCGGAAGCCACCGACAGAACACTGGAGTCACTAGAGCTGCCAGGACAATGTCGGGAATGACCAGAGGCAGATAATAAAGTCCATTTGTCATTTTATTTCATCAAAGTACGTGAACATGCGCCGGAAGCCGTTAAACCGACGATTTCGCCGATTTACGGTTCGTTACCCGATTCCCGCTCAACGAAGACTAACGGACCTCCAACAAAAAGTTTAGAGATCAGGTAAACGCTGCCCGAGACAGCCCACGAAGTTACATTTGCATCTAAGTCCCCAGGGTTTCCTAAAATCACATAATTATTCTCAAACTACACATTTCGACTCGTTAAAAATATTCGAAGGGTTCTAACATGAACTGAAGGTACCCGTAGATAGTTCTCAACCTAACAAAAGCCGTGCTCACTGTTTGGAGTTGACACGACGCCCGAAAACACAATCGGGTCCATAATATCTTTTAAAATTGCATAAAATCACTAAGTTAATGGCTTGTTTTGACTCGTTCTCGCAATCCGGGAACTCAAAAATAGTGCCGTAAGTTTCAGTAGGTCGATCTCGACGCAAGTTAACCCGTGCTCACTGATTTGAGTGGGCACGCAGCCCGAGGGAGAAGTTGGCCCATAAAAACCCAAGTCCAAAATCACCTCTTCACTGTTTTATGCTATAACCTCAATATAATTGAGCTATATCTGGAGCATCATGTGTATATGCGACTGAAAGGTGTGGTGCTCACCTGAAACTGGCCGAGGATTGGTCGGAGAGATCGCCGGAGCAATAACTTCAATTGCACCAAGCTCGGGTTGCACCAACTTGAACCAACCCTACACCTTAAAGCCAACAGAAGAGAGCATCAACTCCCATGTGCTCCCAGAAGAAGCCCGGACCAAGCCAGGTCCGGCGGCGGCCGGGGAAACACCTTAATTATCTTTTAATTATAAGGTTGGGACAACATGAATTCACAGAGACTTTAGACCCAATATAACTTGATGGAAGTCTAGTTTACGAAGATTAGAACCTACCTGAGTCGTTGGTCGGAGCCCCGGAGTCGGCGGCGGCGGCCGGAGATGATGATCGGGCCCGAGGTTTGGTGCAACTACATAAACATTAAACCCCACGTTCAAGTTCACATGCAACGGTTTGGGGAGCTCCAACACAACCTAATGAACGTACCTGAGTTGGTTTCCCACCGCGCGAAGCCCCGAGTTCACCGGAAAGTGAGTTTGCCGGAAAATGAGCCCGTTAATGGCGGAATCCGGCCGGCCGAGTTCGGGGCGGCGCAAGTTGGTCCAAAATGCTCAGCGGGTCTCTGCGGAGCTTCCTACAGTGGTGGCCGGCGACGAGATGCAGCGGCGGCGCCGGACGGTGGAGCTCGGGTGAAAGCACAAAGAAAACCCGAAGTTAGGGCTTCTCCGCGCGGCTCAAACGTTCAACTGATCATCCCGAGACTTTGGGGGTAGCTAGCAGTCGTCAAGGCGAAGAGGATTAACGGTTCCGATCTCCGTTTTAACGGTCGGAAAACTCGGAGACCGAGCCCGTCGGAAACTGCAAGAAGAGGAGTGCCACCCGCGGCGGCGCACGGCGGCGGCTGGGGCCGGGGTCACCTCAGCCCGGTTGCGGCTCCACGAGGGAGCCCTCGGACAGGGACTTGATGGACTAGCACCCTCTCGATCACCTTCCTCAACGAGAACCCGAGATCAAGAGATGTTCTTGATCTTTTCTTCTCCGGCGACGGGGAGGCGGCGGCCGGTGCGGGGCTCCGTGAGGTGCGGCAGAGAGAGTGGAAGAAGGTGGAGGGTGCGGCTAGGGAGGCTGTGGGTTTAGGGTTTTTTTTTTTTGTGAAAACCCTAGCTCGGGCACCTATATATATATATATACATATATGTAAATTTCGTTTACACCCCTCCACCCTTGAATCCTAGAAGCTAAGTCCCTCACAGTAGCTTTAGTTTCACTCCTAGGTCCCTAACTAGGGAGTGGCACGCAACTCGAGGCAAAAGTATAGGGTTTATTGTGCAAAAAGCCATAATTTCTCCGTATTTCGCGCTTTTCGAGACAACCGGACTGTCAAACTGAAAATCTGACACCGCCACGACGTCCGGCTCGACGAAACCTATCAGGTAGCGATTTTGGTTCGCTAAAATTTAGCTCCAAAATTTTTAAATTCCATCTTATACTGTAGATTATACAGTTCGACACGCTTTACGATGCTTTAGGCTCGTCAAATGCAAATTTTGTCAGTGCCATTGCGTCCAGAACGACGAAACCGTTCAAAACGACTACCTGGATCACTAAGTTCGGAATCCGGACAGTGAATCGGTCAGTGTTGCATTCGTCGGAGTCCCGAAAATTGGGTTACTATTCATCTACAGTAATCACTTGAGTGCACTGTGCAGCATGCCACTGTTACATTGGTCGCGGCAATTTGCCCGCTTCTTCATCAATTTCTGGAAGATCCGACCGTCAGATCGAAAAGTGCTGAATATGAATCTCGTTCATTTCGACGAGACGATCGCAACGGTCAATTCAGATTTCCAAGATCATGTCTGGATTGGAAAGTAGCCTTTTTGCCTCGTAAATCGTGAAACTTGCACACTGGCGATTGACCAAATAGGTCAACACAGGTCTTTTAAATTCAAACCAGCTCAAAATTCACTTTTACTCTATTTATTAAAATAAAATATTTCGAGTTTCTACATCACTTACAACTTAAAAGAAGTTTCGTCCCTGAAACTTACAACTTAAAAGAAGTTTCGTCCTTGAAACTTACAACTTAAAAGAAGTTTCGTCCCTGAAACTTACAACTTAAAAAAAAGTTTTATTCCCAGAGCTTACAACCTAGAGTCATACCCTATGGAATGCTTATATAGTCTATTCGAGGGCTACGAAATCAGTCGCAAGGTATCGACAACTCTAAGGCTACTAATTTAGACCCAATCTGATACTTCCTATCACAGGGCAGAGTATTTCCTCAGTTCTTTCGACAGTACGTTGTCTGCAGCCAACGTGCTTACCAAAAGAAAAGCGAAATACCAAAGATCTGTCGCCAACATCTAGTTGGGGACACTACTCCCATCAGAAGGTATATCACACCTCCCGACACAGTCTCATGCTAATGACATCACCTTTATCAAGGATTACTACCACCTCGTGGTCATAAATATCACCATGACTCACTCATAGGAGAGTCCATGTCGGTCCACAAAATCTGTGCAAAAGGTGGGGCCAATTTGAATCCATCCCAAAACAGGGTTACCATCGGGCCCATAGGCCATTGTATTATGACACAGGAACACTGAAGGATCAACAACTTGTTCAATCTCTGGGCAAACTGTGGGGCTGGTGCAATAATAGCAGTCATCCGCTGCTGTGCCATCAACTAGACGATTACGACAAGAATGGTGATTTAACATTTAACCACCGTAACTGATCCGAGCGCTCTGGCTCCACTGAAACATCAAGCCCACGGCCGAAACCATGACCGCGGCTAACCTGGCACCAACAACGATCCCAAAGACCAGAGTGCGTACGCCTAATAACCAAAACAACGAGACCCAACTGTGTGAAACACACCTGAGCTCCAAACCACTATGCCAATACCCTGCGCTCTCTCGTGAACACAAGTCATCCTAGGGTTCGTTCCTAACCAAATACCTAGGTATCGTGTACCTATGCTCTGATACCATCTAATCTGTCACGCCCCGAGTTTTGAAAAGCAGGCTAAATTTTTTTTTTTTTTTTTTTATAAATCAGAGTTCGCAGACCAGGCGTAACAGACCGCCACATGTATAGTAAATTCCCTGCCCAACTGGACAGAGCCTTTCCTATACATGCACGGCTAATCATAATCAGTAAATATCAGAGTAGTCTAAACTACGCATGCAAAACTAGTCAATTTATAATAATTAAACTGAGATGCGGAAAATAAAATACACTGACTAAATAAGGGTCGATCACTATCGCAATCGTCTCACCAACGTGTCCCGACATCCCATCACCCAGCGACCTGAAAAATGGTCACCCAGGGGGTGTGAGATACACTGTACATGTATCCCAGTGGGCACGACGAGCCGAGAAATAGCTAATCGTACCTACTGGGTACAATAATCTGCGGATAGTAAGAATCATAGGGTAAAGCTGAACAATAAAGCAGATCTACTGATAATCAACCAAATCCACAGATAACTGAATAAGCAGGTAATCAAGGGTAATGAAACTGCAAGTAATAAATGCTGGAAATCTATGTATGTAAACGAGATAATCAATCATGAACTGAGCAGTAAGGGTATAGGGTAAGATATCTATCAATAACAGCGCAAAATAATAAGAATGCGTCAACAAATGAACTCAAGTACCCAATCAATGCCAGTATTGGTCACGAGGACCTCAGGCTCATACCACCTAGCTGGCACCTAGCTGGCTGACATAACCCCGCACCCACTGGTGCCTAACTGGGGGCTCACGGGTCCTTCCTCTAGACCACTTTACCGGTAAAGAACATCGCTGCGGTCATGACTCCGCTGATGTACGTGAAGTACAGCGTGCGTGGTAGTCATCATGCTATGATCAAAAGCTCACGGTCTAGTGACCGAGTAATCGGCAATAAGCCGAGATCCCAACAGGGAATCATCAGTCTACATCTATCAATCGGAATCAATCAATCATGCATATCGACAATATATCAAGTAACATCTCAATCACAGGTCTAACAGCGTCAATATCAATCAGAAGGATCATGATATGTCAAAGAGATCAGTATACATCAAGATAGGTCATCTAGGTACAATCAGCAGGTATGTATACGACAAGTCTAAAAGAATCAATGTCTATCAATCAGATCATGTGATATATGCAATCATCATAGGTCGTATAGATCAAATCAACAAGCTAATAAATAGGTATGTGAATCGATCAAGATCTAGCAAGAGTAGTCATAGAGCATGTAGATGTAAGCATCAGGGGTATATGACAGGTCTAAAGAAATCCATATCAATCAGAAGGATCATGTAGATAAAATCAACAGGCTAGTCAATAACAGGTGTCCGACTGGACTAAAGCAACCAGAGGGCCAAAAAGCTAAAGCCCGGATCGAAAGTAACCCACCTGTATGTAGGCCGATCCAACGACTCCAACAGAGGCTCGTGGGCCGCAGTCAGACTGCAATGACCTGAATCATAAAGTGCTAATCAGGAATGACTCACTAGTTAAACCACTTTACTAAAATTGATGCTCGCTCGGACTATAATCACTATATCACTTCCGGCAGGGCCAATTTGGCTCCGGAAGCCACCGACAGAACACTGGAGTCACTGGAGCTGCCAGGACAATGTCGGGAATGACCAGAGGCAGATAATAAAGTCCATTTGTCATTTTATTTCATCAAAGTACGTGAACATGCGCCGGAAGCTGTTAAACCGACGATTTCGCCGATTTACGGTTCGTTACCCGATTCCCGCTCAACGAAGACTAACGGTGTCACGCCCCGGGGTCGAAACGGCGACCCGGGCTCGCCAACAGATCCGCCACCTATGCTAAAACCCGCATAGGCGAAGCGTCTAACCTGCAAAAGATAGTAATATAGCTACACAAATATCAGAGCTGAAATAAAATGCTGTAGAATAAAATCCAATCACTGTACAACATAAAATAAAGTACAATATCCATTTGTTCGAATACAGGTAATCCACATACAATGTCCTCACTACAGCATCTCTCAACTATAACAGGAAAGAAACTAAAACTATAGTACATCAGTCTCAACTCTGTCTCTCCAAATACAAAAGATCTCCCTCCAAGGATAACAGTAAATATCAGCCAACAGCTATCAGGAATCTCCAACCAGGGGATACAGCTACACTCCTCGGGTGGTACAGATCTAGCTCGTGACTCCCTCGCCCCGAACAACGACCGAAGATCAGCAACTCCAATGAGGACTCTGCAAAACAGGGGGGAGAAAAGAAGAGGAAACAACAGTGGGGGTGAGAACCACTAGTAAACCAGTAGCCTCCCCCTGTGGGTAAAGCCTCAAGCTCCGGCGTACCCACTAAGTCTACTAGAGGCAAGAAAAGGGCAAGGGGGTAAAGCTGTAACAGAACTACTGAATAAAAGGGGAAACCACCACAAGTATGCCTCTAAATGCAATACCGAAGGAAATGACGGTATGAATGCATCAGGAAAACAGATCCTGACCAAATAGACCCAATCTAGACACCAGTAAAACTGGTACTGCCTGCTCTGCTGTCGAACTCAAGAACTCAGTAGGGGACCAGCACATAAGGCTCGAAATCCCAAGGTGCCGGCGCTCGGCACGGTGTAAAGCCTACTCCGGAGTGGCACTCGAGGGGAGCGACCCACACGAGTAAAGTATCACTGTATCAAGCATCTCTGTAACCACTGTCTCATAATAGCAGGACTGGATCATGACTATGATCAAAGTGGGAAACTCCGTCCACTAATGAAACCCCGATCTGATGCAATAATACTCAAAAGTGGGAAATACCATCCACTAGAGAAATCTAATACCCAATCTGATGCAATAGTAAACATCCGGTCAACCGCCCAAAGTCCGCGGTCACCGCAATAACCCCCAACCCACAATTGGGTGAAATAATCAAGATCCGGTCAACCGCCTACTGTCCGCGGTTGCCGCAATAACCCATAATCCAACATCAAGTACACCCTGTCACTGACCCTCAGGTCCCGGCTACACTATCCCAAAACCTCTGCTCGAACTCGAGCAACATGACTCAAAAGTCCAAATGAAAAGGAGAAAGAAAGCAATCATGGTTTCTCCTAAGTCAAATCCCAATATGATAGTGTAGCAATAAAATAGTGGCCTATCTAGATGTCCAAATAAGCATGCAAAAGTCCTCATGAAATATGAAAGAGAGGGAATGTCAAATAACAGTTTTACATGTGTAACAATTAATAATATCCACATAAATATATCAATCATGCTAAAATCATCAGTCAACTACACATGTAAATAATCCCTGATCCATAATAAATCCCAAAGTGGCACCCGCACATAGATATGTCATTATGTCCCAACAATTAATCCATTTAATCCACTTTCATAAAAATCTAGGTGCTAATATAGCATGTTAATTAACACTATTAAATTATTCCAATGATCATGTTCCAACAGCAATATTATCCCAATAATATCCCCAACATGCTATATCCACAAAATTAATCTCAGATGATAGGCTCACATGTATATCAGGCAATCATGCATAATAATCAATCAATATGCTCAAAAGTGGGGTTTTCTAATAAACTTAGTGAGTAAGTCAGAAGTAGAGGCATGCAACAACCACCCACCTGAAGCGCTAACTGTCCGGGTCCATACAGCTGAAAATACCAAAAACTCCAATCCTGCGCTCCAACAAGTACAGTATACCCGAAACACTCCTGGCACAACACAAAGTCCACTAAATACACTTAGGTTCCCAAATATTGCTTTAATTAACCCATACAACAACAGTCCCGAATCTGTTAAATTATCACCTGCAGAAAGTGCCCAGAAAATTCCCAGAAAAATATCACAGCGATCCTCGCATCGATAGCTTCGAAACGGTACCTTGCACGCCCAAATCCGAGTTCGGTAAGTCAAGTTATAAATTCGGCAAGGTGGTAATCCAAACATCAAACTGTGAAGAAAAACTGCACACTGTACACTGAGAAAACAGTAATTTTCACCTTCGAAACAATTTTCTAAAATCCCAGAAAAATCACCACTGTGTTCCTCGCGACGAGTAGATCAAAATCGACTCTTGAATCGCCTCGATCCGATGTTCCTAGGCTGAGATATAAATTCGGCAAGTTGGTGCTGTCCAAAATCCACCACAGAAAAATGGGGGTCAAAGATGCCTCGGGAAACGTGCCAAAACCTCGAAACGGAAAAGCGTGATCAAAATGAAAGTTGAAGCCTTATCTGTAAGGAGTCAGTCGGCGCAAGAATCACTGGAAAAGGACCTCGGGGTAGCCCAGGGGAGCCAAAACATCACTGCTGCGCCGAAGAAGGAAACAGGAAATGCAACGTCGCGCCGCACCATAAAATGGGGAACCTCGGGATTCGTGCCTCCTAAAATCCTAGAACTTGGGAGGAAGATCAAGCATCAAGAGGTGAACAAATCACCTTAAGGTGGCTCGGACAAAAGAGGTGCGGTTTGGGAGAAAAGAACCAAAGAAGAGGGCTCGGGTTGGCTATTTATAGGCCATTCCAAAACAATTCCAAAATGCCCGCTGTGTCCCAACTTTCGGGCGCCCGAAAGTTTTCGGGCGCAAACAGTGCGGCCCGGCCCGAACTTTCGGGCGCGCACAGTAGCCCGGCCCACTCGGCCCATGCCCGCACACCAGATCCGGTCGGACCGCACACCCGTCCGACCCACTCCACACGCTGACACGTGTCCCCGAACACCGAACAGGCAACCCGGCCGCTCCCCTCGCGCCACGTGGCCGTCCTCTGGTCAACGGGCAGTTGGCGCTGGCCAATGGCGGCCGCCACGTGGCGCACGCGTGCGCCACGTCGGCGCCGTGGCCGCCACGCCCGCCGGCACCGCCGCCTGCCGCCTGCCGCCTGCGCGCCTGCCCGCCGCCTGCCGTCCGTACGCGCACAGTAGCTCGCCCAATCCTCGCTTGCCACGTGTCCAAGGAATAACTTCGCTGAACCCGGTGCACAGAAACCCCAAACACCGAACCACTAAACATCTGCCACGTGTCCCTCTCCGGTCCACCGTACACCGCGCACCGCCCCGCCTGCCGCGCACAGTGGCGCGCCCAATCCCCGCGCGCCACGTGTCCACCCTCTCGCTCACTGCACCCGGTGCACCCGACTTCATGAACCGAACCAATAGAAAGATGCCACGTGTCCACCTCCGGTCCACCGTACACCCCGCAATTCTCCGTGGACCGCGACCTGTGAACCATCCAATGGGAAGCCGCCACGTGGCACCCCGCTCTGGTGCACGCCGGCGCGTGGACCGCGCGCCTGCCCGCGCCCCTGCCCGCGCGCTGCGCGCTGCCCGCCGCCGCGCTGCCGCCTGCCCGAGGCCGCGCCGCCGCTCTCCGCCGCTGCCCGCTGCCGCCGGCGATCGCCGGAAGTACTGTTCCGGCGTGAACAGTAACCCGAGCTCCGAATTGACAAGTGGGTAGTCCATTTTGACCGTTTTCGCGCGCTGAATCCGAATTTGACGTCCGTTTCGCCAAATTCCAACTCTAAAAATTGTCGAAGGCATCCGGAAATGCGTTCTTAGTCCAAACTTCGTGCGGAGCCCAATTTAAATATCCGATTCGCGCGAAACCACTTCTAAACCCTCCACGGGGTCCTCCGATCACTCACATGATCCATTTGGGCCCGAAGTCCAACTCTTGTGCCCAATTATGCCCCAAACACCTCCAACACACCATGTAGGCCTCCAACAGCCACCCCAACGCACTGTAGCAGCTCTGCGGAGATCCGGGTCATCACATCCTCCCCCACTAAAAGAAAGTTTCGTCCTCGAAACTAAAGTCGTTCCTCAACACGGAATCTCAACCAAATAAAGGGGGGTAAACATCCAATCATCCACCACTCAAGCTCCCAAGGCTGACAAGTACCTCCTCCAAAGGCGCGATGCGGTCCTCGGGTCTCCATCTAGAACAAAGTAAAGGCGGGCACTCCAGAAAAACCGCACCAACTCAACCAAGTGCAGCTGGGCTAACCGCTCGAGCTACCAAGTAATCTGCATCGGTACAAGCCTCCGCTCTTCCCAGGGCCTCAGATGATCCAACCACAAGTCCATCGGCACAACAAGCTCGATCCAAGTACCTCTGTACTCCCGGGCATCCAATATAAATCCTCCAACTGATCACGTAAACTCTGATCTCTAATCCAAAACCATCAGGGTGTAGAAACACCTCCCCAACTCTCGGGCATCAGCACACAACTATAAGCAGTCGAGAGAACCAGATCGCAAATCAATCTTCGAGAAAATCCCGTACCCTTGCAGCTGGTAAATCCAATCCTCCAGGCTCGAAAAATACCAGCTCCAGACGATCACTTCATCAAATTCCGGGAGTTGTGCCCTCAACTCCCAAACCAGTGACGTGCTAGGCACTCCGAAAGGGAAAGAGCCCTCAGTGACACCATCATACGCCACGTCTGCCTCGACAGTCCACACAGCGCCAGCTGTGGCATCAACAAGCTCGACCTCTGACAGCTTTCCTGCTCCAGGTATCCGCCACCACAGTGGCCCTATCAGGGTGATATTGGATGCTTGCCACAAATCCAACTGTAACTTCATAGCTACTATGGGAGGCATCACAGTATCACAAATCCATCTCCCAACACTGGCGATGCTGAAATCAGGGCTGGTATCAATCTCATCACCAATTCGTCAAGCTCTGCTGGCACTATCCGGCTCACAAGCTCCTCACCTCAACAAATAACTGCCGGTCTCAGCCATTCTCGCATAGCATCCATTTTGGCCGGATTCCACCACCGCCTCTAGAGGCTAGACTAAGTGATCCAAGAAGATATGCTCTCGAAGCTAAAACTTGCACCACAACAACTTGGCATACAGCTTCTTCCTCATAGACCTTGTTACACCACCAACAAGTACTCCACCAGCTCTAAACCACACAGAGATGGGGTAAAATCAAAATATCCCGGAAGAATATCTCAATAATTCTTCCAAGTGCAGCAAGAAGACACAATTCCTCAGATCTCAAGGACGACAGGGCCTTAGTCATTCCAGTTGTCCTTACTGCACTCACAATGCCCCTACCGGGTCCAGAACACCATCTTGGCGGATACACAACTGTATGATCCCAAGGAGATACCTGCATCCAAAGCAGACCACTGTCGGGGTATAACTCCATCAAAAGGTCCTAAATAATATCCAGACCTGCCTGCGGTCACACCACACAAGGACCCTCACTGTCGTGTGTCCACGACGTGACATCACCACCGTGTATCAACGGTGTGGCATCACCACCGTACATCAACGGGGTGGCACTAGGTCGAACAGACCCTCGATCCATCAGATCCTGCGACTGCGCCATCAGCTCTGTCAGCTCTACAGGTGATATCCAATGAGGTGCTATCGGGGTTGGCGTGGTTCCCTGAACCACGTCAATCGCAATCTCAATCTCCCTAATCGACGGCATCATTATCAGCTCCGGTGGAATCACACCCGGGATCTCATGATGACAGGGATATCCTTGCGTCCCGGTGCCGCCGTAAGCACCTCTCGCATTGTCGCTACAACTTGTGTGCTCTGACTGTCTCAAAGAACAAGTCTCTAATGTCTGCCTTGCAGAAGATCATAATCTTCTCTCTCCGCAGTCATACACCATGTGGCACTATGCCAACCAATCCCACGCACTGGGTCAAACACTGACCAGGTACAAATACCAATAATCCGCCGATACCACTCGAGGTCTCAACTGCACTGGACATGATCCACAAGCCTCCCCCACATGCACCACCCCAACAGGAATCTGTACCTCAAGTGCATGTGGTAACAAATCTACCTCTAGTCCATGCAGGAATGCATCATGCTCTAACTCTGGCTGCTGTGATGAAATCACACCTGCGACGACCCAATCCACTGCCTTGGTGCCCTCCACCCAGGCAGCACAGTCTCAATCGCTCACTGTAGGTGGTCGTCACTTAATCTGCCTGCAAAAATCAAGGCTATCCACAAAAGGAGCACAATTCTCCGCCTTTGCTCACACTGAGGTGATGAATACGGTCTTTCGCAGACAATAAATCCACGCTACCGCTGCGCCACTCTGATAACGATGCTGATGCTGTCACCGGGGTCCACCTGACCTCTGACATCTCAGAAAATCCACTATTGCAATCGTCATATGACAAAACACAATTGATTCCTGCAATTCCTCATTCAATCATCCTTACTCAGCTCACCCCTCAAACACATCCATTGTACCCCAAACACAAATGTTATCAATCACAAAGGGTAACCTTCCTTAGGGTAAGCTTTACATAATCTGTCCACAAGGATGTCCACCATCCAAAAAGGAACACGAAAGTGCCTCTGCCAGCCGATCTGTCCCCCAACACTTAGCGCCAGGCGCCTCAATCCAGAACTCGCCTCTGGCGGCAGATCCCTATCCAACAGGAACTGCAACAGTACGCTCCATACACAATGCCTACTCCATCGAGGCATCCAAAATTCAAAATCCAAAACAGAGGAATCAGATAAACTCAAAGGGTATCCTGGCGCAATCCACTCCCAATCGCACACATCCTACGCGCCTCGTCCCTCAAAACCTGGAGCGTACAGTTCAACAACTGCCTCAACTCTCAGCACAGGGAGACCCTCAATTGATCACTCCATCACCACCAACCACGATTTTGCCTCCAAAGGCTCCAACTCAAATCCATGAATCAGGGTGGTTCATCTGCCAAAAGTGGCTCCATCGATCAATGATGTCCCACAACTCATCGGCTGTCAACTATCCACCCCACCTCGGTGCCTCGACACTAAACATTGGCACGGAGGGGGCTACTCGCCCTTTCGGCGCCACAGAAATCACTGCCGCTGAGGATACTGTAACCAGGTGGTCTCAGGAGAAAAACACTGTCGGGCTGCCCATCGCTCCGACAACTGTGTCACCTAGACCAGCGGCTCACTCTGCCGCTGATATACCTCAGACAATCCTGCCATCGGGGCCTGAAGCTCTCTAACCTCAATCCGGATATCCGGCCCCAAAACAATCCGCTCAAGCTCCACTGCTGCGACGAGTGCGCACCAATCCGCACAACGCGTCGGGGAGACACCGCTCACCACGACCAACTGCACCACAGCACAAAACAAAACTCGACCCAATCCGGCGAGAGTCTAGAGCATGTCAACCGTTCCGCCGCATTATGTTGTCTGCAGCCAACATAATTGCTTAGGAGAATAAACATGCCAATCACCCATCCCATCCCTCGGGAGAGGTATAAAACTCAATCAGGACTCTCGCAAAACTCACGACTCTCACGAAGTCATCCTAGGGTCCAACCATAAGCCTAGGGTTTCTACAGTCCCAACTGACCTATCCCTAAGCTCTGATACCAACTTAATCTGTCACGCCCCGGGGTCGAAACTGCGACCCGGGCTCGCCAACAGATCCGCCACCTATGCCAAAACCCGCATAGGCGAAGCGTCTAACCTGCAAAAGATAGTACTATAGCTACACAAATATCAGAGCTGAAATAAAATGCTGTAAAATAAAATCCAATCACTGTACAACATGAAATAAAGTACAATATCCATTTCCTCAAATACAGATAATCATCATACAATGTCCTCAGTACAGCATCTCTCAACTATAAAAGGAGATAAACTAAAACTATAGTACATCAGTCTCAACTCTGTCTCTCCAAATACAAAAGATCTCCCTCCAAGGATAACAGTAAAATCAGCCAACAGCTATCAGGAATCTCCAGCCAGGGGATACAGCTACACTCCTCGGGTGGTACAGATCTAGCTCGTGACTCCCTCGCCCCGAACAACGACCGAAGATCAGCAACTCCAATGAGGACTCTGCAAAACAGGGGGGGAGAAAAGAAGAGGAAACAACAGTGGGGGTGAGAACCACTAGTAAACCAGTAGCCTCCCCCTGTGGGTAAAGCCTCAAGCTCCGGCGTACCCACTAAGTCTACTAGAGGCAAGAAAAGGGCAAGGGGGTAAAGCTGTAACAGAACTACTGAATAAAAGGGGAAACCACCACAAGTATGCCTCTAAATGCAATACCGAAGGAAATGACGGTATGAATGCATCGGAAAACAGATCCTGACCAAATAGACCCAATCTAGACACCAGTAAAACTGGTACTGCCTGCTCTGCTGTCGAACTCAAGAACTCAGTAGGGGACCAGCACATAAGGCTCGGAATCCCAAGGTGCCCGGCGCTCGGCACGGTGTAAAGCCTACTCCGGAGTGGCACTCGAGGGGAGCGACCCACACGAGTAAAGTATCACTGTATCAAGCATCTCTGTAACCAATGTCTCATAATAGCAGGACTGGATCATGACTATGATCAAAGTGGGAAACTCCGTCCACTAATGAAACCCCGATCTGATGCAATAATACTCAAAAGTGGGAAATACCATCCACTAGAGAAATCTGATACCCAATCTGATGCAATAGTAAACATCCGGTCAACCGCCCAAAGTCCGCGGTCACCGCAATAACCCCCAACCCACAATTGGGTGAAATAATCAAGATCCGGTCAACCGCCTACTGTCCGCGGTTGCCGCAATAACCCATAATCCAACATCAAGTACACCCTGTCACTGACCCGCAGGTCCCGGCTACACTATCCCAAACCTCTGCTCGAACTCGAGCAACATGACTCAAAAGTCCAAATGAAAAGGAGAAAGAAAGCAATCATGGTTTCTCCTAAGTCAAATCCCAATATGATAGTGTAGCAATAAAATAGTGGCCTATCTAGATGTCCAAATAAGCATGCAAAAGTCCTCATGCAATGTGAAAGAGAGGGAATGTCAAATAACAGTTTACATGTGTAACAATTAATAATATCCACATAAATATATCAATCAGCTAAATCATCAGTCCACTACACATGTAAATAATCCCTGATCCATAATAAATCCCAAAGTGGACCCGAACCTAGATATGT
>CM054940.1:18788399-18940744 GCA_029168755.2 Tillandsia fasciculata
AACATCGCTGCGGTCATGACTCCGCTGATGTACGTGAAGTACAGCGTGCGTGGTAGTCATCATGCTATGATCAAAAGCTCACGGTCTAGTGACCGAGTAATCGGCAATAAGCCGAGATCCCAACAGGGAATCATCAGTCTACATCTATCAATCGGAATCAATCAATCATGCATATCGACAATATATCAAGTAACATCTCAATCACAGGTCTAACAGCGTCAATATCAATCAGAAGGATCATGATATGTCACAGAGATCAGTATACATCAAGATAGGTCATCTAGTACAATCAGCAGGTATGTATACGACAAGTCTAAAAGAATCAATGTCTATCAATCAGATCAGTGATATATGCAATCATCATAGGTCGTATAGATCAAATCAATAAGCTAATAAATAGGTATGTGAATCGATCAAGATCTAGCAAGAGTAGTCATAGAGCATGTAGATGTAAGCATCAGGGGTATATGACAGGTCTAAAGAAATCCATATCAATCAAAGGATCATGTAGATAAAATCAACAGGCTAGTCAATAACAGGTGTCCGACTGGACTAAAGCAACCAGAGGGCCAAAAAGCTAAAGCCCGGATCGAAAGTAACCCACCTGTATGTAGGCCGATCCAACGACTCCAACAGAGGCTCGTGGGCCGCAGTCAGACTGCAATGACCTGAATCATAAAGTGCTAATCAGGAATGACTCACTAGTTAAACCACTTTACTAATTGATGCTCGCTCGGACTATAATCACTATATCACTTCCGGCAGGGCCAATTTGGCTCCGGAAGCCACCGACAGAACACTGGAGTCACTGGAGCTGCCAGGACAATGTCGGGAATGACCAGAGGCAGATAATAAAGTCCATTTGTCATTTTATTTCATCAAAGTACGTGAACATGCGCCGGAAGCTGTTAACCGACGATTTCGCCGATTTACGGTTCGTTACCCCTTTCCCGCTCAAAAGAACTACGGTGTCACGCCCCGGGGTCGAAACTGCGACCCGGGCTCGCCAACAGATCCGCCACCTATGCCAAAACCCGCATAGGCGAAGCGTCTAACCTGCAAAAGATAGTACTATAGCTACACAAATATCAGAGCTGAAATAAAATGCTGTAGAATAAAATCCAATCACTGTACAACATGAAATAAGTACAATATCCATTTCCTCAAATACAGATAATCATCATACAATGTCCTCAGTACAGCATCTCTCAACTATAAAAGGAGATAAACTAAAACTATAGTACATCAGTCTCAACTCTGTCTCTCCAAATACAAAAGATCTCCCTCCAAGGATAACAGTAAAATCAGCTGACAGCTATCAGGAATCTCCAGCCAGGGGGTACAGCTGCACTCATCGGGTGGTACAGATCTAGCTCGCGACTCCCTCGCCCCGAACAACGACCGAAGATCAGCAACTCCAATGAGGACTCTGCAAAACAGGGGGGAGAAAAGAAGAGGAAACAACAGTGGGGGTGAGAACCACTAGTAAACCAGTAGCCTCCCCCTGTGGGTAAAGCCTCAAGCTCCGGCGTACCCACTAAGTCTACTAGAGGCAAGAAAAGGGCAAGGGGGTAAAGCTGTAACAGAACTACTGAATAAAAGGGAAACCACCACAAGTATGCCTCTAAATGCAATACCGAAGGAAATGACGGTATGAATGCATCGGAAAACAGATCTGACCAAATAGACCCAATCTAGACACCAGTAAAAACTGGTACTGCCTGCTCTGCTGTCGAACTCAAGAACTCAGTAGGGGACCAGCACATAAGGCTCGAAATCCCAAGGTGCCCGCGCTCGGCACGGTGTAAAGCCTACTCCGGAGTGGCACTCGAGGGGAGCGACCCACACGAGTAAAGTATCGCTGTATCAAGCATCTCTGTAACCACTGTCTCATAATAGCAGGACTGGATCATGACTATGATCAAAGTGGGAAACTCCGTCCACTAATGAAACCCCGATCTGATGCAATAATACTCAAAAGTGGGAAATACCATCCACTAGAGAAATCTAATACCCAATCTGATGCAATAGTAAACATCCGGTCAACCGCCCAAAGTCCGCGGTCACCGCAATAACCCCCAACCCACAATTGGGTGAAATAATCAAGATCCGGTCAACCGCCTACTGTCCGCGGTTGCCGCAATAACCCACAATCCAACATCAAGTACACCCTATCACTGACCCTCAGGTCCCGGCTACACTATCCCAAACCTCTGCTCGAACTCGAGCAACATGACTCAAAAGTCTAAATAAAAGGAGAAAGAAAGCAATCATGGTTTCTCCTAAGTCAAATCCCAATATGATAGTGTAGCAATAAAATAGTGGCCTATCTAGATGTCCAAATAAGCATGCAAAAGTCCTCATGCAATGTGAAAGAGAGGGAATGTCAAATAACAGTTTTACATGTGTAACAATTAATAATATCCACATAAATATACCAATCATGCTAAAATCATCAGTCGACTACACATGTATAATCCCTGATCCATAATAAATCCCAAAGTGGCACCCGCACATAGATATGTCATTATGTCCCAACAATTAATCCATTTAATCCACTTTCATAAAATCTAGGTGCTAATATAGCATGTTAATTATCACTATTAAATTATTCCAATGATCATGTTCCAACAGCAATATTATCCCAATAATATCCCCAACATGCTATATCCACAAAATTAATCTCAGATGATAGGCTCACATGTATATCAGTCAATCATGCATGATAATCAATCAATATGCTCAAAAGTGGGGTTTCTCTAATAAACTTAGTGAGTAAGTCAGAAGTAGAGGCATGCAACAACCACCCACCTGAAGCGCTAACTGTCCGGGTCCATACAGCTGAAAATACCAAAAACTCCAATCCTGCGCTCCAACAAGTACAGTATACCCGAAACACTCCTGGCACAACACAAAGTCCACTAAATACACTTAGGTTCCCAAATATTGCTTTAATTAACCCATACAACAACAGTCCCGAAACTGTTAAATTATCACCTGCAGAAAGTGCCCAGAAAAATCCCATAAAAATATCACAGCGATCCTCGCATCGATAGCTTCGAAACGGTACCTTGCACGCCCAAATCCGAGTTCGGTAAGTCAAGTTATAAATTCGGCAAGGTGGTAATCCAAACATCAAACTGTGAAGAAAAACTGCACACTGTACACTGAGAAAACAGTAATTTTCACCTTCGAGACAATTTTCTAAAATCCCAGAAAAATCACCACTGTGTTCCTCGCGACGAGTAGATCAAAATCGACTCTTGAATCGCCTCGATCCGATGTTCCTAGGCTGAGATATAAATTCGGCAAGTTGGTGCTGTCCAAAATCCACCACAGAAAAATGGGGGTCAAAGATGCCTCGGGAAACGTGCCAAAACCTCGAAACGGAAAAGCGCGATCAAAATGAAAGTTGAAGCCTTATCTGTAAGGAGTCAGTCGGCGCAAGAATCACTGGAAAAGGACCTCGGGGTAGCCCAGGGGAGCCAAAACATCACTGCTGCGCCGAAGAAGGAAACAGGAAATGCAACGTCGCGCCGCACCGTAAAATGGGGAACCTCGGGATTCGTGCCTCCTAAAATCCTAGAACTTGGGAGGAAGATCAAGCATCAAGAGGTGAACAAATCTCCTTAAGGTGGCTCGGGCAGAAGAGGTGCGGTTTGGGAGAAAAGAACCAAAGAAGAGGGCTCGGGTTGGCTATTTATAGGCCATTCCAAAACAATTCCAAAATGCCCGCTGTGTCCCAACTTTCGGGCGCCCGAAAGTTTTCGGGCGCAAACAGTGCGGCCCGGCCCGAACTTTCGGGCGCGCACAGTAGCCCGGCCCACTCGGCCCATGCCCGCACACCAGATCCGGTCGGACCGCACACCCGTCCGACCCACTCCACACGCTGACACGTGTCCCCGAACACCGAACAGGCAACCCGGCCGCTCCCCTCGCGCCACGTGGCCGTCCTCTGGTCAACGGGTAGTTGGCGCTGGCCAACGGGCGGCCGCCACGTGGCGCACGCGTGCGCCACGTCGGCGCCGTGGCCGCCACGCCCGCCGGCACCGCCGCCTGCCGCCTGCCGCCTGCGCGCCTGCCCCGCCGCCTGCCGTCCGTACGCACACAGTAGCTCGCCCAATTCTCGCTTGCCACGTGTCCAAGGAATAACTTCGCTGAACCTGGTGCACAGAAACCCCAAACACCGAACCACTAAACATCTGCCACGTGTCCCTCTCCGGTCCACCGTACACCGCGCACCGCCCCGCCTGCCGCGCACAGTGGCGCGCCCAATCCCCGCGCGCCACGTGTCCACCCTCTCGCTCACTGCACCCGGTGCACCCGACTTCATGAACCGAACCAATAGAAAGATGCCACGTGTCCACCTCCGGTCCACCGTACACCCCGCAATTCTCCGTGGACCGCGACCTGTGAACCATCCAATGGGAAGCCGCCACGTGGCACCCCGCTCTGGTGCACGCCGGCGCGTGGACCGCGCGCCTGCCCGCGCCCCTGCCCGCGCGCTGCGCGCTGCCCGCCGCCGCGCTGCCGCCTGCCCGAGGCCGCGCCGCCGCTCTCCGCCGCTGCCCGCTGCCGCCGGCGATCGCCGGAAGTACTGTTCCGGCGTGAACAGTAACCCGAGCTCCGAATTGACAAGTGGGTAGTCCATTTTGACCGTTTTCGCGCGCTGAATCCGAATTTGACGTCCGTTTCGCCAAATTCCAACTCTAAAAATTGCCGAAGGCACCCGGAAATGCGTTCTTAGTCCAAACTTCGTGCGGAGCCCAATTTAAATATCCGATTCGCGCGAAACCACTTCTAAACCCTCCACGGGGTCCTCCGATCACTCACATGATCCATTTGGGCCCGAAGTCCAACTCTTGTGCCCAATTATGCCCCAAACACCTCCAACACACCATGTAGGCCTCCAACAGCCACCCCAAAGCACTGTAGCAGCTCTGCGGAGATCCGGGTCATCACATCCTCCCCCACTAAAAGAAAGTTTCGTCCTCGAAACTAAAGTCGTTCCTCAACACGGAATCTCAACCAAATAAAGGGGGGGTAAACATCCAATCATCCACCACTCAAGCTCCCAAGGCTGACAAGTACCTCCTCCAAAGGCGCGATGCGGTCCTCGGGTCTCCATCTCGAACAAAGTAAAGGCGGGCACTCCAGAAAAACCGCACCAACTCAACCGAGTGCAGCTGGGCTAACCGCTCGAGCTACCAAGTAATCTGCATCGGTACAAGCCTCCGCTCTTCCCAGGGCCTCAGATGATCCAACCACAAGTCCATCGGCACAACAAGCTTGATCCAAGTACCTCTGTACTCCCGGGCATCCAATATAAATCCTCCAACTGATCACGTAAACTCTGATCTCTAATCCAAAACCATCAGGGTGTAGAAACACCTCCCCAACTCTCGGGCATCAGCACACAACTATAAGCAGTCGAGAGAACCAGATCACAAATCAATCTTCGAGAAAATCCCGTACCCTTTCAGCTGGTAAATCCAATCCTCCAAGCTCGAAAAATACCAGCTCCAGACGATCACTTCATCAAATTCCGGGAGTTGTGCCCTCAACTCCCAAACCAGTGACGTGCTAGGCACTCCGAAAGGGAAAGAGCCCTCAGTGACACCATCATACGCCACGTCTGCCTCGACAGTCCACACAGCGCCAGCTGTGGCATCAACAAGCTCGACCTCTGACAGCTTTCCTGCTCCAGGTATCCGCCACCACAGTGGCCCTATCAGGGTGATATTGGATGCTTGCCACAAATCCAACTGTAACTTCATAGCTACTATGGGAGGCATCACAGTATCACAAATCCATCTCCCAACACTGGCGATGCTGAAATCAGGGCTGGTATCATCTCATCACCAATTCGTCAAGCTCTGCTGGCACTATCCGGCTCACAAGCTCCTCACCTCAACAAATAACTGCCGGTCTCAGTCATTCTCGCATAGCATCCCTTTTTGGCTGGATTCCACCACTGCCTCTAGAGGCTAGACTAAGTGATCCACGAAGGTATGCTCTCGAAGCTAAAACTTGCACCACATCAACTTGGCATACAGCTTCTTCCTCATAGACCTTGTTACACCACCAACAAGTACTCCACCAGCTCTAAACCACACAGAGACGGGGTAAAATCAAGATATCCCGGAAGAATATCTCAAGTAATTCTTCCAAGTGCAGCAAGAAGACACAATTCCTTAGATCTCAAGGACGACATGGCCTTAGTCATTCCAGTTGTCCTTACTGCACTCGCAATGCCCCTACCGGGTCCAGCACACCATCTTGGCGGGATACACAACTGTAAGATCCCAAGGAGATACCTGCATCCAAAGCAGACCACTGTCGGGGTATAACTCCATCAAAAGGTCCTAAATAATATCCAGACCTGCCTACGGTCATTCCGCACAAGGACCCTCACCGTCGTGTGTCCACGACGTGACATCACCACCGTGTATCAACGGGGTGGCATCACCACCGTACATCAACGGGGTGGCACTAGGTCGAACAGACCCTCGATCCATCAGATCCTGCGACTGCGCCATCAGCTCTGTCGGCTCTACAGGTGATATCCAATGAGGCGCTATCGGGGTTGGCGTGGTTCCCCGAACCACGTCAATCGCAATCTCAATCTCCCTAATCGACGGCATCATTATCAGCTTCGGTGGAATCACACCCGGGATCTCATGATGACAGGGATATCCTTGCGTCCCGGTGCCGCCGTAAGCACCTCACGCATTGTCGCTACAACTTGTGTACTCTGACTGTCTCAAAGAACAAGTCTCTAATGTCTGCCTTGCAGAAGATCATAATCTTCTCTCTCCGCAGTCATACACCATGTGGCACTATGCCAACCAATCCCACACACAGGGTCAAACACTGACCAGGTACAAATACCAATTAATCCGCCGATACCACTCGAGGTCTCAACTGCACTGGACATAATCCACAAGCTTCCCCCACATGCACCACCCCAACAGGAATCTGTACCTCAAGTGCATGTGGTAACAAATCTACCTCTAGTCCATGCAGGAATGCATCATGCTCCAACTCTGGCTGCTGTGATGAAATCACACCTGCGACGACCCAATCTACTGCCTTGGTGCCCTCCACCCAGGCAGCACAGTCTCAATCGCTCACTGTAGGTAGTCGTCACTTAATCTGCCTGCAAAAATCAAGGCTATCCACAAAAGGAGCACAATTCTCCGCCTTTGCTCATACTGAGGTGATGAATACGGTCTTTCGCAGACAATAAATCCACGCTACCGCTGCGCCACTCTGATAACGATGCTGATGCTGTCACCGGGGTTCACCTGACCTCTGACATCTCAGAAAATCCACTATTGCAATCGTCATATGACAAAACACAATTGATTCCTGCAATTCCTCATTCAATCATCCTTACTCAGCTCACCCCTCAAACACATCCATTGTACCCCAAACACAAATGTTATCAATCACAAAGGGTAACCTTCCTTAGGGTAAGCTTTACATAATCTGTCCACAAGGATGTCCACCATCCAAAAGGAACACGAAAGGGCCTCTGCCAGCCGATCTGTCCCCCAACACTTAGCGCCAGGCGCCTCAATCCAGAACTCGCCTCTGGCGGCAGATCCCTATCCACGGGAACTGCAACAGTACGCTCCACACACAATGCCTACTCCATCGAGGCATCCAAAATTCAAAATCCAAAACAGAGGAATCAGATAAACTCAAAGGGTATCCTGGCGCAATCCACTCCCAATCGCACACATCCTACGCGCCTCGTCCCTCGAAACCTGGAGCGTACAGTTCAACAACTGCCTCAACTCTCCAGCACAGGGAGACCCTCAATTGATCACTCCATCACCACCAACCACGATTTTGCCTCCAAAGGCTCCAACTTAATTCCATGAATCAGGGTGGTTCATCTGCCAAAACTGGCTCCATCGATCAATGATGTCCCACAACTCATCGGCTGTCAACTATCCACCCCACCTCGGTGCCTCGACACTAAACATTGGCACGGAGGGGGCTACTCGCCCTTTCGGCGCCACAGAAATCACTGCTGCTGAGGATACTGTAACCAGGTGGTCTCAGGAGAAAAACACTGTCGGGCTGCCCACCGCTCCGACAACTGTGTCACCTAGACCAGCGGCTCACTCTGCTGCTGATAAACCTCAGACAATCCTGTCATCTGGGTCCGGAGCTCTCTAACCTCAATCCGAATATTCAGCCCCAAAACAATCCGCTCAAACTCCACTGCTGTGACGAGTGCGCACCAATCCGCACAACGCGTCGGGGAGACACCGCTCACCACGACTAACTGCACCACAGCACAAAACAAAACTCGACCCAATCCGGCGAGAGTCTAGAGCATGTCAACCGTTCCGCCGCATTATGTTGTCTGCAGCCAACATAATTGCTTAGGAGAATAAACATGCCAATCACCCATCCCATCCCTCGGGAGAGGTATAAAACTCAATCAGGACTCTCGCAAAACTCACGACTCTCACGAAGTCATCCTAGGGTCCAACCATAAGCCTAGGGTTCCTACGGTCCCAACTGACCTATCCCTAAGCTCTGATACCAACTTAATCTGTCACGCCCCGGGGTCGAAACTGCGACCCGGGCTCGCCAACAGATCCGCCACCTATGCTAAAACCCGCATAGGCGAAGCGTCTAACCTGCAAAAGATAGTACTATAGCTACACAAATATCAGAGCTGAAATAAAATGCTGTAGAATAAAATCCAATCACTGTACAACATGAAATAAAGTACAATATCCATTTCCTCAAATACAGATAATCATCATACAATGTCCTCAGTACAGCATCTCTCAACTATAAAAGGAGATAAACTAAAACTATAGTACATCAGTCTCAACTCTGTCTCTCCAAATACAAAAGATCTCCCTCCAAGGATAACAGTAAAATCAGCTGACAGCTACAGGAATCTCCAACCAGGGGATACAGCTACACTCCTCGGGTGGTACAGATCTAGCTCGTGACTCCCTCGCCCCGAACAACGACCGAAGATCAGCAACTCCAATGAGGACTCTGCAAAACAGGGGGGAGAAAAGAAGAGGAAACAACAGTGGGGGTGAGAACCACTAGTAAACCAGTAGCCTCCCCCTGTGGGTAAAGCCTCAAGCTCCGGCGTACCCACTAAGTCTACTAGAGGCAAGAAAAGGGCAAGGGGGTAAAGCTGTAACAGAACTACTGAATAAAAGGGGAAACCACCACAAGTATGCCTCTAAATGCAATACCGAAGGAAATGACGGTATGAATGCATCGGAAAACAGATCCTGACCAAATAGACCCAATCTAGACACCAGTAAAAACTGGTACTGCCTGCTCTGCTGTCGAACTCAAGAACTCAGTAGGGGACCAGCACATAAGGCTCGAAATCCCAAGGTGCCCGGCGCTCGGCACGGTGTAAAGCCTACTCCGGAGTGGCACTCGAGGGGAGCGACCCACACGAGTAAAGTATCGCTGTATCAAGCATCTCTGTAACCACTGTCTCATAATAGCAGGACTGGATCATGACTATGATCAAAGTGGGAAACTCCGTCCACTAATGAAACCCTGATCTGATGCAATAATACTCAAAAGTGGGAAATACCATCCACTAGAGAAATCTAATACCCAATCTGATGCAATAGTAAACATCCGGTCAACCGCCCAAAGTCCGCGGTCACCGCAATAACCCCCAACCCACAATTGGGTGAAATAATCAAGATCCGGTCAACCGCCTACTGTCCGCGGTTGCCGCAATAACCCATAATCCAACATCAAGTACACCCTGTCACTGACCCTCAGGTCCCGGCTACACTATCCCAAACCTCTGCTCGAACTCGAGCAACATGACTCAAAAGTCCAAATGAAAAGGAGAAAGAAAGCAATCATGGTTTCTCCTAAGTCAAATCCCAATATGATAGTGTAGCAATAAAATAGTGGCCTATCTAGATGTCCAAGTAAGCATGCAAAAGTCCTCATGAAATATGAAAGAGAGGGAATGTCAAATAACAGTTTTACATGTGTAACAATTAATAATATCCACATAAATATATCAATCATGCTAAAATCATCAGTCCACTACACATGTAAATAATCCCTGATCCATAATAAATCCCAAAGTGGCACCCGCACCTAGATATGTCATTATGTTCCAACAATTAATCCATTTAATCCACTTTCATAAAAATCTAGGTGCTAATATAGCATGTTAATTAACACTATTAAATTATTCCAATGATCATGTTCCAACAGCAATATTATCCCAATAATATCCCCAACATGCTATATCCACAAAATTAATCTCAGATGATAGGCTCACATGTATATCAGGCAATCATGCATAATAATCAATCAATATGCTCAAAAGTGGGGTTTCTCTAATAAACTTAGTGAGCAAGTCAGAAGTAGAGGCATGCAACAACCACCCACCTGAAGCGCTAACTGTCCGGGTCCATACAGCTGAAAATACCAAAAACTCCAATCCTGCGCTCCAACAAGTACAGTATACCCGAAACACTCCTGGCACAACACAAAGTCCACTAAATACATTTAGGTTCCCAAATATTGCTTTAATTAACCCATACAACAACAGTCCCGAAACTGTTAAATTATCACCTGCAGAAAGTGCCCAGAAAAATCCCATAAAAATATCACAGCGATCCTCGCATCGATAGCTTCGAAACGGTACCTTGCACGCCCAAATCCGAGTTCGGTAAGTCAAGTTATAAATTCGGCAAGGTGGTAATCCAAACATCAAACTGTGAAGAAAAACTGCACACTGTACACTGAGAAAACAGTAATTTTCACCTTCGAGACAATTTTCTAAAATCCCAGAAAAATCACCACTGTGTTCCTCGCGACGAGTAGATCAAAATCGACTCTTGAATCGCCTCGATCCGATGTTCCTAGGCTGAGATATAAATTCGGCAAGTTGGTGCTGTCCAAAATCCACCACAGAAAAATGGGGGTCAAAGATGCCTCGGGAAACGTGCCAAAACCTCGAAACGGAAAAGCGCGATCAAAATGAAAGTTGAAGCCTTATCTGTAAGGAGTCAGTCGGCGCAAGAATCACTGGAAAAGGACCTCGGGGTAGCCCAGGGGAGCCAAAACATCACTGCTGCACCGAAGAAGGAAACAGGAAATGCAACGTCGCGCCGCACCGTAAAATGGGGAACCTCGGGATTCGTGCCTCCTAAAATCCTAGAACTTGGGAGGAAGATCAAGCATCAAGAGGTGAACAAATCACCTTAAGGTGGCTCTGGCAGAAGAGGTGCGGTTTGGGAGAAAAGAACCAAAGAAGAGGGCTCGGGTTGGCTATTTATAGGCCATTCCAAAACAATTCCAAAATGCCCGCTGTGTCCCAACTTTCGGGCGCCCGAAAGTTTTCGGGCGCAAACAGTGCGGCCCGGCCCGAACTTTCGGGCGCGCACAGTAGCCCGGCCCACTCGGCCCATGCCCGCGCACCAGATCCGGTCGGACCGCACACCCGTCCGACCCACTCCACACGCTGACACGTGTCCCCGAACACCGAACAGGCAACCCGGCCGCTCCCCTCGCGCCACGTGGCCGTCCTCTGGTCAACGGGTAGTTGGCGCTGGCCAACGGGCGGCCGCCACGTGGCGCACGCGTGCGCCACGTCGGCGCCGTGGCCGCCACGCCCGCCGGCACCGCCGCCTGCCGCCTGCCGCCTGCGCGCCTGCCCCGCCGCCTGCCGTCCGTACGCACACAGTAGCTCGCCCAATTCTCGCTTGCCACGTGTCCAAGGAATAACTTCGCTGAACCTGGTGCACAGAAACCCCAAACACCGAACCACTAAACATCTGCCACGTGTCCCTCTCCGGTCCACCGTACACCGCGCACCGCCCCGCCTGCCGCGCACAGTGGCGCGCCCAATCCCCGCGCGCCACGTGTCCACCCTCTCGCTCACTGCACCCGGTGCACCCGACTTCATGAACCGAACCAATAGAAAGATGCCACGTGTCCACCTCCGGTCCACCGTACACCCCGCAATTCTCCGTGGACCGCGACCTGTGAACCATCCAATGGGAAGCCGCCACGTGGCACCCCGCTCTGGTGCACGCCGGCGCGTGGACCGCGCGCCTGCCCGCGCCCCTGCCCGCGCGCTGCGCGCTGCCCGCCGCCGCGCTGCCGCCTGCCCGAGGCCGCGCCGCCGCTCCGCCGCTGCCGCCCGCCGCCGGCGATCGCCGGAAGTACTGTTCCGGCGTGAACAGTAACCCGAGCTCCGAATTGACAAGTGGGTAGTCCATTTTGACCGTTTTCGCGCGCTGAATCCGAATTTGACGTCCGTTTCGCCAAATTCCAACTCTAAAAATTGTCGAAGGCATCCGGAAATGCGTTCTTAGTCCAAACTTCGTGCGGAGCCCAATTTAAATATCCGATTCGCGCGAAACCACTTCTAAACCCTCCACGGGGTCCTCCGATCACTCACATGATCCATTTGGGCCCGAAGTCCAACTCTTGTGCCCAATTATGCCCCAAACACCTCCAACACACCATGTAGGCCTCCAACAGCCACCCCAAAGCACTGTAGCAGCTCTGCGGAGATCCGGGTCATCACAAACGGACCTCCAACAAAAAGTTTAGAGATCAGGTAAACGCTGCCCGAGACAGCCCACGAAGTTACATTTGCATCTAAGTCCCCAGGGTTTCCTAAAATCACATAATTATTCTCAAACTACACATTTCGACTCGTTAAAAATATTCGAAGGGTTCTAACATGAACTGAAGGTACCCGTAGATAGTTCTCAACCTAACAAAAGCCGTGCTCACTGTTTGGAGTTGACACGACGCCCGAAAACACAATCGGGTCCATAACATCTTTTAAAATTGCATAAAATCACTAAGTTAATGGCTTGTTTTGACTCGTTCTCGCAATCCGGGAACTCAAAAATAGTGCCGTAAGTTTCAGTAGGTCGATCTCGACGCAAGTTAACCCGTGCTCACTGATTTGAGTGGGCACGCAGCCCGAGGGAGAAGTTGGCCCATAAAAACCCAAGTCTAAAATCACCTCTTCACTGTTTTATGCTATAACCTCAATATAATTGAGCTATATCTGGAGCATCATGTGTATATGCGACTGAAAGGTGTGGTGCTCACCTGAAACTGGCCGAGGATTGGTCGGAGAGATCGCCGGAGCAATAACTTCAATTGCACCAAGCTCGGGTTGCACCAACTTGAACCAACCCTACACCTTAAAGCCAACAGAAGAGAGCATCAGCTCCCATGTGCTCCCAGAAGAAGCCCGGACCAAGCCAGGTCCGGCGGCGGCGGCCGGCGACGGCGGCGGCCGGGGAAACACCTTAATTATCTTTTAATTACAAGGTTGGGACAACATGAATTCACAGAGACTTTAGACCCAATATAACTTGATGGAAGTCTAGTTTACGAAGATTAGAACCTACCTGAGTCGTTGGTCGGAGCCCCGGAGTCGGCGGCGGCGGCCGGAGATGATGATCGGACCCGAGGTTTGGTGCAACTACATAAACATTAAACCCCACGTTCAAGTTCACATGCAACGGTTTGGGGAGCTCCAACACAACCTAATGAACGTACCTGAGTTGGTTTCCCACCGCGCGAAGCCCCGAGTTCACCGGAAAGTGAGTTCGCCGGAAAATGAGCCCGTTAATGGCGGAATCCGACCGGCCGAGTTCGGGGCGGCGCAAGTTGGTCCAAAATGCTCAGCGGGTCTCTGCGGAGCTTCCTACAGTGGTGGCCGGCGACGAGATGCAGCGGCGGCGCCGGACGGTGGAGCTCGGGTGAAAGCACAAAGAAAACCCGAAGTTAGGGCTTCTCCGCGCGGCTCAAACGTTCAACTGATCATCCCGAGACTTTGGGGGTAGCTAGCAGTCGTCAAGGCGAAGAGGATTAACGGTTCCGATCTCCGTTTTAACGGTCGGAAAACTCGGAGACCGAGCCCGTCGGAAACTGCAAGAAGAGGAGTGCCACCCGCGGCGGCGCACGGCGGCGGCTGGGGCCGGGGTCACCTCAGCCCGGTTGCGGCTCCACGAGGGAGCCCTCGGACAGGGACTTGATGGACTAGCACCCTCTCGATCACCTTCCTCAACGAGAACCCGAGATCAAGAGATGTTCTTGATCTTTTCTTCTCCGGCGACGGGGAGGCGGCGGCCGGTGCGGGGCTCCGTGAGGTGCGGCAGAGAGAGTGGAAGAAGGTGGAGGGTGCGGCTAGGGAGGCTGTGGGTTTAGGGTTTTTTTTTTTGTGAAAACCCTAGCTCGGGCACCTATATATATATATATACATATATGTAAATTTCGTTTACACCCCTCAACCCTTGAATCCTAGAAGCTAAGTCTCTCACAGTAGCTTTAGTTTGACTCCTAGGTCCCTAACTAGGGAGTGGCACGCAACTCGAGGCAAAAGTATAGGGTTTATTGTGCAAAAAGCCACAATTTCTCCGTATTTCGCGCTTTTCGAGACAACCGGACTGTCAAACTGAAAATCTGACACCGCCACGACGTCCGGCTCGACGAAACCTATCAGGTAGCGATTTTGGTTCGCTAAAATTTAGCTCCAAAATTTTTAAATTCCATCTTATACTGTAGATTATACAGTTCGGCATGCTTTACGATGCTTTAGGCTCGTCAAATGCAAATTTTGTCAGTGCCATTGCGTCCAGAACGACGAAACCGTTCAAAATGACTACCTGGATCACTAAGTTCGGAATCCGGACATTGAATCGGTCAGCATTGCATTCGTCGGAGTCCCGAAAATTGGGTTACTATTCATCTACAGTAATCACTTGAGTGCACTGTGCAGCATGCCACTGTTACATTGGTCGCGGCAATTTGCCCGCTTCTTCATCAATTTCTGGAAGATCCGACCGTCAGATCGAAAAGTGCTGAATATGAATCTCGTTCATTTCGACGAGACGATCGCAACGGTCAATTCAGATTTCCAAGATCATGTCTGGATTGGAAAGTAGCCTTTTTGCCTCGTAAATCGTGAAACTTGCACACTAGCGATTGACCAAATAGGTCAACACAGGTCTTTTAAATTCAAACCAGCTCAAAATTTACTCTATTTATTAAAATAAAATATTTCGAGTTTCTACAACCAGTTAGAGAGTAAAAATAGAAAACTCTTCTACCTACAAATATATTTTTCGCCTTCTTTTTTCTCTCATCCGGGTTTCAGATATCCATCGGGGAGGCGCTGCGACCTTGCCTCCTCCTCCGACGGACCATCGGTGCATCAATGCATTCCTCTCCCCACCTCTTTATAGTCAAAGTCGGCCCCTTCTTGCAGTAATTTTGTACTAATGATCTCATATGCATCCACAATTTTATTTAGTTCTGGACATGCTATTTACAAATTAATAATCTTTTAGGTGGAATCCAATGCATTTATCAAGTATTTAAAACATTGCTAAGCAATTCAGATGCATTATAATTTTATGCAGAGCACAGCAGTCTTCACGACCTTCTTTATGAACTTCGAAGATGGAATTAGCATATGAACTGTTGTTAGAATTCATAAGAGAAAATGCACAATCATTTACAAATTCGTAGCAAATAAAAAAAATGAACACAACCAAACTAGCACTTGCTGCTGTACATTCTCGACATCACCATACCCTCCACAGCAGCAGTAGCAGCACCTACACCTGCATTAGAATTAGGAGCGGCAGCAGCACCTTCATTAGCATTAGGAGCGGCAGCAACAACTACATTAGCATTAGCATTAGCATTAGCATTAGCATTAGGAGCGGCAGTAGCACCTACATTAGCAACAACTGCATTAGCAGCAGTAGCAAAATAGAATAAACTATAGAAAAAAAGAAGGAGAAGAAGGATAAAAATCATAAATCTTATTATGCAAGAAGTTATGACGGGAGAGAAGTATAAAGAGAAATAAATGACACTTCTACTGTTTTGTTCTACTTAGTTGTTTGGTTCTAATTAGATCATCTATACTTTCACTACTTTGTCTGTCACTTTGCTTTTTTCCAATTGATTTCTTTTTGTCTATTGATGCATCTTTTACATTTGTATGTAGAGTTGATGTTCTACATACATTACACTTTTAGTCCTTAGCCATTTGAAAATAATTGAATTTTTTACCACAAGCACTCCTATGTTTTTATTATTCTAAATTTTTACGAAGGTCTCTGATTACAATACACGAACATCATGTCTATATATAGAAGACATTCAAAATGCAAAAACGAAGATAATAAATTTTAATATATCTCTAAATCTAATTGCACTTCAAAGTGCAATTACATCATGTCTATATAGTTTCATTTCAGCTTTATTATTATCTGCATACCTATTATTTTGCCTCCAGTAGACTTAGTGGGCATACCGTGGATATTGACGACGGTACCCACTGAGAACTACGTGTTGGTGTAGTTCTCACACCCGCTGCAGTGACAGGTTTTCCAGAGGTTGCTGTTCCGGCTTCAGTTCGTGCGGAGACAGTTGATCGAGGTAAGGGCGTGGTCGAGTAGCTCCTTACCCATTTTATTTTGAGAGTCAGAGGTAGAAATACCCTGTATTTTTGAGATTCCACTTTTGTACTAGACAGTCTGGGAGATTTGTACCTTTTTATGTGCATAGCAGGAGAGACTATGTACTGTAGATTTATGTATATTCAGATGTTCAGTTAATGATTTCTGTAGCTACTAGCTTTATTTCAGCTCTGATACATTTTAGCTATAGATCTGACTTGCAGGGTAGACGCTTCGTCTGTGCGGGGATTCCCGTACAGATGGCGGATCTGTTGGCGAGCCCGGGTCGCAGTTTCGACCGCGGGGCGTGACATGGACAACGGCCAAAATTTACTCAATTGTACATTTATGATACAGAAAACGAAATTGACAATAGAATGAGAGCATTTAATGCATCTAATGATACAAAAAATATTGATAGAAATATTGTCGAGGAACTTATAGACATCTTTGATCATGAAAATGAAATAGTGAAATCATTTAGAATGATGGCCAAGGATCGCTTCAAAGAAAATGATTATCTACCTATCCGATTAAAGTTGATTGGTATTCGTGCTGACAATTCATAGTATAATCCTCCTTCGTGTTCAGAGATTGCTGGGTTAATAGTTGGTGATTTTGGTAATTCTGACCGACAACGAGATATTATAATTGAACATAAAATAGAAGGATTAAAACGGATTAGTGATTTGCATCCTTCTTTCATGACTATGCAGTATCCTATATTGTTTCCTTATGGAGAAGATGGATTTATGATAGGGATGAAATATAGTTGTGCTTCAAAAAAAAAAATTGGCTCCAGAAAATGTATTACGATGCGTGAATTTTATGCTTATAGAATTCAAAATAGAATACTTGAAGGTAAAACACTATTAAGAGGAGGAAAGCTTTTTCAACAATATGTGGTTGATGCATTCTCATGTATTGAAGAAGACTGGCTTGATTATATCAAGAGAAATCAGGCAGATTTACGTGTAGAGATTTATAAAGGAATTAAGGATGCAGTTGTTGCAGGTGATGTTGAAGGTGATTCTATTGGTAAGAAAATAATTTTGCCGGCAAGCTTCACTGCTGGTCCTCGGTATATGATTCAAAATTACCAAGATGTTATTGCAATATGTAGACATTATGGACACCCTGATTTATTTATCACATTTACATGTAATACACAGTGGGTTGAGATACAAAATGCCTTACAATTTATTCCGGGTCAAAAAGAAGAGGATCGACCTGATATTGTGAGCAGGGTTTTTAAAATGAAAGTTGAGTCATTAATGAATGATATTAAGAAAGAAAACTACTTTGGAAGAACTATAGCTGATATGTGTGTGTGTGTGTGTGTGTGTCTACATATATATATATATATATATATATATATATATATATATATTGTACAAAAAAAATAGTCAAATTATTATTTCTTACTCTACCCTATTTTTTTTCTATGTAGATTTGTATACAATTGAATTCCAAAAAAGAGGCCTTCCTCATGTGCGTATCTTAGTTTGGTTACATTCCGATCATAAGTTGCCAACAATTGCGGATATAGATTCAATTATTTTCGCTGAAATACCAGATAAAGATATTGATCCAGTTGGATATGCTACTGTATCAAAGTTTATGATACATGGACTGTGTGGCTCTTCAAATTTAAAAGCACCATGTATGGCTAAAGGTCGATGTTCTAAATATTTTCCAAGAGACTTGAGGAATGAAACGAGTGTGGATGAAAATGGATTTGCTATTTATAGAAGAAGGAATTTTGGAAGAATTGTGACAAAAAATGATATCGATCTTGACAACAGATATGTTGTGCCACACAACTTACCCTTGATAGTTAGATACCAAGCTCATATTAATGTCGAGTGGTGCAACAAGTCTAGGTTAATCAAATATTTGTTTAAGTACATCAATAAGGGTTCAGATAAAACGAGAGCTATAATAGAGGACAATTATTTATGTAATGGTGGCAAAACTAATGGACAATACGAGCAAGTTGATGAAATTAAAAGGTACTTGGATTGTAGGTATTTATCAGCATACGAAGCAATTTGGAGATTATACCAGTTTGACATACATTCTAGAGAACCTACAGTTGAACGATTGACTTTACATTTGCCTCATATGAATAATGTAACATATCATGAAAATCAAAGCTTACTTGATATTCTAAATCGATGCAATGTGGAGAAAACAATGTTTACTCACTGGATGGAGACAAATGCAACCTATGAAGATGCGCGTGAACCAACTTACGTAGAATTTCCAACTAAATGGGTTTGGCATTCAACAGATAAAATATGGACAAGGCGTAAAAGAGGAAATCGAATCGGAAGACTTATTTATATCCATCCAAATGCAGGTAAACTTTATTTCCTAAGAATGCTTCTAAATAAAGTTAAAGGGCCAAGGAATTATAATGAAATTAGAACTGTCGACGGTGTTGTCTATGAAACTTAACGAGCAGCATGTGATGCACTTGGGTTGCTTGGTAATGATACAGAATGGCGGGAAGCATTAGAAGAAGCAGCTTATTGGTCTTCTGCTGCTGATTTGAGGCAACTTTTTGTTACTTTGGTCATGTTTTGTGAGGTAGCCGACCCTATTAAATTGTGGAATGATTTTTGGGAAATGTTTGCTGATGATATTTTATATAGATTAAATAACATACTTGAGGTTCGTAATCTTCGAATGTCTAAAGTCGACCTACAAAATTACGTTTTGTTTGAATTAGAAGTGTTGTTCAACAAAAATTGCAGTTCACTCTCACAATTTAACCTTCCAATTCCCGATTGATTGATTTTGGAGGATATGAATAATAAGTTATTGCAAGAGGAATTGGATTATGATGCAGATACTTTAAAATGTGAGCATGCAACATTATTGATGGAATTGAATGATGAACAAAAGAATATATATAATTTTGTTTTGACTTCTATTTACGAAGAAAGAGGAGATGTGATTTTCGTATATGGTCATGGTGGAACAGGAAAAACTTTTCTATGGCGAACAATAATCTCAAAACTTCGATCAGAAGGCAAAATAGTATTAGCTGTTGCTTCATCCGGAATTGCCTCACTCGATCACACGAACGTACCTCGCTCTGAATCCACAAGAGCGGTAGCACCTTGAATCCACAAGGCCACGCGAATCCACGCGCCGATTTTTGGCAAAATCGTTGTTTTGTTGGTGGTGAAAATCCGTCGAATACTTAGATCAGAGATAGATAGGAAATACCATCTAAGTATTCATTAATTTGATTCTACTCAAAATCTGAGTTTGAAAATCTAGAATCAAATTAATCAATATAGATGAAGAAACATAAAATAAATCTAGTTTTTTCTTTCTTCTCTATATATGTGGATTTTTCTAAGTTTTTCTCCGTTGATTTTTTCAAGTCATTTCCGGAGTACAAAACTTAAAAATGGATTCCTTTTGGATTAATTTTGGATTACCCTCACAGATGAAATTAGGGTTTATTTATAGGTTAGAAATCATTGGAAGTGGATAAGAATCAAAAACCACCTTATTTGGAAATTTTTGGGTCGACGGTCCGGACTGGAATAAGTAGGGTCCGGACTGTCGTCAATAAATAGAACTTTTCCAGAAAACCACGTTCGGGGTCCGGACTGAAAGAACCACAGTCCGGACTGTTCATGCGATTTTTGCAAAATCCACGTTCGGGGTCCGGACTGAACCAAGCGTGTTCCGGACTGGATTTGCGCATGAACCTACCTATGTTCGGGGTCCGGACTGAAGTACCCTGATCCGGATCCTGAACATATTACATGTCCAGTTTTTGATTTTTATACGATTAAAAACCCATCCAAGTGTTTCTACACTATAAGAAGTATTCGGATCACCAAAATTATTTAATTAAACGTACCTGATCCTTTTGAATTCTTCTTTCTTGAGATTGAGGTATATGATCCAACCACCTTCATCTTCAATCTTCAAGACTTAAACACTTTCACGAAATACGCCAAGACAAATTCTTTAACACTCAGAGGCAAAAGAGCTTAGGAAAATGAGGTAAAAGGCCCAAGAACTCGGCCTATTTATAGGCCCTCACCAAAAAGTCCAAAAATCCACCCTTATTCGGCTTTTGGGCCCAGATTTCGGGCGCCCGGAACTTTCGGGCTGCTACAGTGAGCCCAAAAGACGCCTCGGCCCAGCCCACGATCAGCGCCCGAATCCTCCTGGCTCCGACGCGTGTCCCGAACAGCGGACAGCGCGTGCGGAGCCAGCAGGCTTGCGCCTCGTGGCCCCGACCGCCGAACGTGGAGCGGTGGGGCCGCCAATCGCAGGGCGCCACGTGGCGCCCCCACGTCGGCGGTCACCTGCCCCGCCTGCTCCCCTTGGCGCGTGGACCGCGCGCGCGTGAGCCGGCCACTCCGAGGCCGCAACGTGGCCCGCCTCGGTCCATGCTCCAGCCGACGCGTTTTCGTGGACCGCGTCGCGAGAGCCCGCCAATCACAGGCTGCCACGTGTCCCCCGCGCCCGGTCCATGCACCAGCGCCAACTCTCTGTGGACCGCGCCGCGTGAGCCGGCCAATCCGAGGCTGCCACGTGGCACAAGGCCGGTCCACCGCTTCCCCAATGCACCAAAATGCACAGAAAACTTCCGGGAGTCCCTTTTTGGGCATCCGGACTCCGAAAAAGGCAAGTAAATAGCCGATTTTCAACGTTTTTCCGCGCTGAATCCAAATATTACCTCGGATTAGCCTAAATCCCTTTCTAAATTCCAACAAAACAGCCGAAAGGCAGGCTCAATCCCGAAGCCTCACAGAGTCCGTCCAACGCGTCCATTTGAGTCATGGGAGAAGCTACACGGGGATCGAGGCTACTACACAGTCCCCGTGATGATCCATCGGTTGAGAGCATTTAGAAATTAATCACTAATGATACATGTCTTAAATTCTCAACTCTTGAAAATACGTATCATCAACTTATTAATTTCTAGAACAATTCATGAACACATACACAATATGAATGAAAATAAAAAACTCAATAACATTCATAATGTAAAATGTCAAATATAAATTTATATCATAGAAAAAATGCATGTGTGAGGACCCGGATCCCCGCGATGGGTTTGCTGGTTGTTTGGCAACTTTCGGAGGCCTGCGGGGTGTGTTGGTAGTGTTTGTGCGCAATTTGGACACAAGTGTTGGACTTCGGGCTTAAAAGGGGTCACGGGGGTAGTTGGAGGACCCGTCGAGCGTTTAGAAGTGGTTTCGAGCGAAACAGAAATTAAAATTGGACTCAGGGCGAAGTTTGGACAAAAGATCACCTTTCCGGTTGCCTTCGAAAAAATTGAGGTTTGGAATTTGGCAAAACGGACTTCGGATTTGGATTCAGCGCGCGAAAACGATGAAAATGGACTATTCATTTGTATTTTTCGGAGCCCGGATGACGCGCACATTTTTCGAGGCAGGTGGTACTGTTTCGGCCGGCGGCGGGCAGCGGCGGAGCGCGGCGGCGCGCTAGCGCGGGCAGGCGCGCGATCCACGGCGCCGGCGTGCACCGGTGGGTGGCCACGTGGCGGCCTGCGGTAGGTGCGTGTTGCGCGCTCGGTGCACCGAGCTGGTGCGGCTTGCCATGGGGCGCGTGCCTGGCACAGTACGCAGGCGGCGCTGGCAGCGCGCATGTGCGCGCGCCAGAAGCGCGTTGACCGGGCCTGCCACGTGTCGTCGTCCGGGGCGGGCTACGTGGCGCGAGCTGGGTGGTCGGCTTTCGCGGGCGACGTGGAGGCCCAGGGAAGATTCGAGCCCGCACAGTGTTGGGCCGGGCCCAACACTGTAGCGGCCCGAATTCCGCGGGCGCCCGGAATCGGGGATACAACGGTAATTTTCGGATTTGTTTTCTGGGCCTATTTAAGCGATCCGAGCCGCCTTGTTCACCCCTTTTCTGCCATTTCCGAGCTTCCCCTTACCCCGAGCCCTTAAGCAAAGTTGCTCCCCTTCGTGTTCTGCATCCACCTATAGATTTCGGGCATTTTACGTGGCACGCTTTTCGAGATACCATTTTCATCGGCGCATCGCGACGCTCCTTAGGCGGTGTTCCCTTTCGTCGCGTTTCGGTGCGCGAGCTCCCCCGACCTACTCCGACCACCTTTTCGGGCGATTCTTGCGCCATTGGAACCGCGACAGGCAGAGCTTCGATCTTGGTATTTCCAGCTTCCCCTCATTTTGCGCTTTTTGAGGTGTTTTTCTGAGTTTACTATGACACGGTTTCTGTGGTAGAGATTTGGACAGCGGCTCACTTCTTCGGCGATATCTCCGCACTCGGACCTCGGATCGGGACGTGCCTGTACACTTTTTGCATCTACGCGTCGCAAGGATTATTGTCGTATTTTTTGGGGATTTTTCTGAGACTTGCCCGAAGGTATACTTTTTCCCTTTATCTGTGCATGGGTTTACAGTTGTGTGGTTGTGAGATTTTGCGCACCTGTACTGTGGAATTTGTAACTCGGCCTACGGGGCTCGGAATTGGACGTGCAGGTAACCGTTTCGAAGATCTCGACGCGAGGATCGCTGTGATATTTTTATCGAATTTTTCAGAGTCCGTTCTGCAGGTGAAAATTGCACATCTTCGGGACTGATTTTCATATTTGCGTGTACTTGGTTAATTTTGGGATTTAATTGTAATTATGGACTGTATGTTTGTACTAGGAGGAGTTGTTCAGTGTTTTTGGACCGTAGGGACTGCAGATTAGTGGGGATTGTTGCTCCTGGCATTTCAGCTGTTGGACTTTGGACAGTTTAGCACCTACAGGTGGGTGGCCTTGTCTCCAAGTTTGATGGACTGTACAGTAAATCTGCTATAGTATGACCATGCATGATAGTGGATTCTTATGTAGCATGCTAGAATGTAGGAATGGTTATTCCTTATAATTATCTGTTGATCTTATGATCTCTTTTGCTTCCTACTACCTGTTTAATTATTGTTATCTTGGAACTTGACCTAGCACCCCCGCCATATGTTGCATGTGTAACCAGACCAGTAGAAAACCCTCACTTGGGCTAGGGTTGTTTTGTTCTAGACATCCACACACTGTCCTTCTATTCTTGGACTTAGTATTTTCGTCACCCGGTTAGTGGGCTGAGTAGTCGGGTTCTCTTAGTGTGGGATGCATTTTACACTCGTGCTTGGGGGCCGAGTGGAGTCTGGTAGATAGAGCTAGTCGTTAGTTCTGGCGGGAGCCGTTTGGGCAGACGGTGGTCCCGAGATGTTATGTTCTTCGAGTTGGTTGTCACTACAGTGGTAGTGGTAGTATTGTACTAGTGACAGCAGGACCTTGAACCCAGAACTTTTTTGAACGCACATATGATTTTAGTCAGCCAATATTTTCTTCCAAGCCTCGCAGGGTCGCCTGAGTCTGTTATTGTTTGATAGGACGAGGGCATTAGCTCTTCGAGGTTTGGACATAAACCTTGTTTTTAAATTATTTTCCTAAAAAGACTAAAAATCATTAAAAATGGATTTCTTTCAGATCAAATGGTTTTCTGTAATAAATGTCACTGTTTCTTATAAACTTACCCACTCGAGATGATTCGAGTGGTCTGGGTTCCAAGGGCTGCCTTCTCTCTGGGTCGAGAACAACGAGGGGCTATGCCTAGGGCCTGTTCTTGTTTGATTTGGGTTGTAGGTTCTAGTCTCTCGGGGTTCTCGGACCCATCATCGTTATTAGCAGTGGAGTTTCTCCAGTCCGGTGGTTTTTAGCACGTTGGCAGAGTATTGTCTGTTTTAGGGAGCCGTTGGGTTGACAGCGGTCCCGACTGTCGAGTGTTCCTTGTTACTGAGTTAGAGAGGTGATCTAGGTATTGTCGATCTTGTTGATCGTGATTTGGACTATAGCCTGCATGAGCCATATTGAGCTCGACAGAGATGCGCGGATACTTTCCTTGGTGGGGTCGCGCCCCTCGAGTGCCACTCCGGAGTTGGGCCTGTTACTTGCTATCGCGACTTGTCGACGCAGTCCCTCTGGCTGGGCCAGTTTTGGCAGTCATGGACACCCTACGGTAGACCCGTCCTTTTGTGGATGTGCGGCAGTAGGTGGGCGCAGGTTTGACAGGACCCTATGCGACAGTCAGTGTAGATTGGGTGACTGTACTTGAGTATCAGTAGATGCATCATGGTTCCATCTGTTCCTCTTTTTGAGCATCTAGATAGAGGCATAGTAGCTGTAGAGTTTATTTTCCTGCTCTTTCCTTTCAGCACTGTTTTTGTTACTTTATGCCTCTAGTAGACTTAGTGGGCAGACCGTCGGGCTTGTTGGCGGCACCCACTGAGAACTACTGTGGGATGTAGTTCTCACACCCGTCGTGGTGTATTTCTTCCCCAGGGACTTCTGCTTCTGTTCCTGCTGCACCAGTTGCTGATCCTGCTGATCGAGGTAAGGGAGTCGCGAGATAGATCCCTACCAGTCGTCCTCCAGAGAGAGTAGATGTACCCACTATTTGTATTTTGAGAGAGTTACTGTTGAGTGACCCTTGTAGTGAGGTATAGAGTTGTACTTTACTTTTATGACTGAGAGACTTATGTATTTATGTGAGGACTTGAGTTGTATTTTATTTATTTCTAGCAGTTTACTTTTAGCTCTGATATCTGTGTAGTATAATATCTATCTTTTGCAGGTTAGTCGCTTCGTCTATACGGGGCTTCCCGTATGGGCGGCGGATCTGTTGGCGAGGCCGGGTCGCAATTTCGACGTCGGGGCGTGACAGCATGTGTCTGCCAGTTTGGTTTCTAGGGCATACATCTAATAGGCACACTTGCCACAAAATTTTCGAGGTCCTTTAAGGAGGACATATATACCTACACCATCTCACTTTTAAGGCGCCGATCGATAATATAGCATTACAAATTATGCAAGATTATTTTGAAAATATTTATATTACCGAGTAAGGGGTGAGTATCTAGTATTATTGATGGTGGATTATCTTACATGTTATGTAAATTTACAAGTTTACCCCTCCAACCCTCCAAACCCTTCCAATAAACATTTTTATAATTTTAATTTTAAATTTTGAATTTTAAATTATAAATTTTAAATTTCAAATTTAGATTTTAAATTTTCAATTTTGATTTTAAATTTTAAATTTTAATTTTTTAGATTTAAATTTTAAATTTAGATTTAAATTTAAAATTTATACTTATATTTTAATTTTTAAATTTCAAATTTATATTTTAAATTAAAATATTAAATTTTATATTTTTATTCAGATTTTATATTTTAAATTTAAAATTTAAATTCAAGTACAAATTATATTAAAGTTATAATTTAATAAAAAAATATTAAATTTGACCACAAAAGTAATTTTGAAATAAACTATATTTTATTTTAAGGATCACTGAATTTTATAATTGAAAAATATAATAATTCCATATACAGGGTAACTTAATATATTATATATTAACCTTATATTATTGTATTAAGCTAAATACGGTAATGCAAAATTAGTTGTAATTTCAAATATCTAATTATGTTAAAATAATCTATACTATATAATGCAAACCAAACGCGCCTTAGAGAAAAAGTTGAAGACATCGAAACTCTCTGCCATATCAGCAAAATATAGAATGGGGATTCAATAGGCTAGCGTTTAGTTATAGCATATGCTAGGGAATAGAATGTAGAGGCTTATCCAAACAATGCCTTTTAAAAAATTTTAGATGGCTGTCTCTCTTATCCCTTCTGAGATAACTACTCGGTCTGAGCAGAATTATTTGATACTTTTTCCAAAGTTTCTTCAGATATGCTGGATAGTCTTCTCCTTTTGTCGTCAACAATAGAAGCCGCTCTAACAATAGAAGCCCAAGAGCCATAGCACTGTGGCCATTACTAGGGAATGTGGATGGGAGCTACGCACTTAGCCACCGTTTGGTTGGGGTACAAGGGGGGATATCCCCCCCCTTGTACCCAAACACAATAGAACGAGGGGGGGATTCCAATCCCCCCTTTTCCCAATTTATTCGGTACTACCCCGAACCATCCCCCCCCCCCTGGTACAATACCCCCACCCCTCACCTCTCACAATTTTTACCCTCACAGCTCACTCTCTCTCTCTTCCATTATTACCATCTTCATCCTCTCTCCTCCATTATTACCATCTTCAGCTCCTTTCTTCTTCTCCCCTTAGCTACACCGTTCTTCTCCTTCGTCCTCGCCGCCGCTCGCCCTCTCGCTCGCCCTCGCCGCCGCTCGCCCTCTCGCTCGTCCTCGCCGCCGCTCGCCCTCTCGCTCGCCCTCGCCGCCGCGCGCCCTCTCCTTCGCCCGAACCAAACGGTGGCCCTCGGTCCCCGATGTGTGCCGCGAGCCATCTCGGTCCCCGATCTGTGCCTTTGTGAGCCTTGATCCCTCTCCTCCGCCCGATCGGTGCCTTTGTGAGCCGCGCGCCCTCTCCTTCGCCCGAACGGTGGCCCTCGGTCCCCGATCTGTGCCGCGAGCCCTCTCGGTCCCCGATCTGTGCCTTTGTGAGCCTTGATCCCTCTCCTCCGCCCGATCGGTGCCTTTGTGAGCCGCGCGCCCTCTCCTTCGCCCGAACGGTGGCCCTCGGTCCCCGATCTGTGCCGCGAGCCCTCTCGGTCCCCGATCTGTGCCTTTGTGAGCCTTGATCCCGTGCCGCTAGCCCTCTCGGTGCCTTTGTGACCCAGTCTTCAGAGTACGAGTAGAGGGCTTCTGTGCCGCGATCCCTCTCGGTCCCCGATCTGTGCCTTTGTGAGCCAGTCTTCTGTGCCGCTAGCCCTCTCGGTCCCCGATCTGTGCCTTTGTAGCCTTGATCCCTCTCCGCCCGATCGGTGCCTTTGTGAGCCAGTCTTGTGAGTACGAGGGTGCTAATTTAAGGTCAAGTAATTCTTAATTCTTATTCTTTTGATTGATTCTTGCTTGTTTCTTTCTCTTGCCTGCGAATTCATTCATGTTAATTAAATTTTTTGACTCCCTGCTAATTGTCTAGAAAACTAAATTATTGTCAAAGCTCAAACAAATTTCATTCTTCCCTGTAGTTTCTAGAATCAAGAAGTTTCAAACTCAACTTTATTCTTGTTAGAACTTTCTGCAATTAAGGCAACTGGTATTCTGGTCCAAAGGGAGCCAACTAATATTTTTCACACCTCAACTCTGAATAGGAGTTTAAAATCTGTCAATTCAGATAGAGTTTCTGCTGGAGTAGTGCAGCCTGTGTCCCAATCACAAACTTTACTAATGAAATATATTAGACTATATATAGAAGTTCGCATGGCTGTTGCCACTCGAAAGTTTGAATGAATGTTTACTTAACAAACGTGTACCTTTATACTAGCCAATCTTGCGACTGAAACTGGACCATCTTCGGTGCTGGGCGTTTAAGCCATAGGAAGTATTCCTTGGTAGCTTGTTAATTTGAAAATGAGCAACTATTTTTTGACTCCTTTATTTGGGATTCTCTTGTGATTTTTGGTGAAATCTCACAGCGGTGATTCTTTTTTTTGACAGAGAGGAGTAATTTTTTGACCCCTTTGCCTGAGCTTTGCCCGCACTCTGTTCTGTATCTAATCTCTCTCTGTCGACAATCTGTGCCCGATCTCTTCTCTTTCCCGCCAAAGGTGCTATCCTAATCCTTTGTCTCTGCTTGCCCAGTGTTGTCTGGAAGTAGATTTATATGAGATTGATATATGTTCTATATCTAATATGTGCCTTAATATGTGGTGATGCTGGTATCGCATGATGAATTAGTACGTTACTGTGGGATGATTGTTATTATCTCTGGCGATGATGACGGTTGCCATAGGCAGTTGTTGGATGGCATGGATGTAAATCCACTGCAACCCGTTGCTTCTTGGAAACCATTTCAGCCCGGGTACATAACAAAATTTTGTTCGGCGATGATGACGGTTCCTAATAGGCAATAGATGGATGGCACGGATTTTTAATCCACTGCAACCCCTTGCTTGTTGGAAACCACTTGAGCCCGTGTACAGAACAAAATTAATTTCGGCGATGATGACGGTTGCCATTGGCAATAGAAGGATGGCATGGATGTATAATCCACTGCACCCCCTTGCTTGTTGGCAACCATTTGAGCCCGTGTAGTACAAAAAAAAAAAAAATGATTTTGCATTTATGTACAAAAGAAGAAAATGCTAATAGATTCGCATATCCTATTGGACGTCATTATCGCTAACTGTTGATGCCAATGATGTTAGTCAATTATAAATATGTAGTCTTTATTTTTCTAGCTGACATCCCTCTTAGCATACATGTCTTTATTTATTATATGTTGTGTAATTTGTTTAGTATCAAAAAGTTTGAATGCCAGTTATGATTTGCATTTTTTAACTCAATTTTCTTTTGTAATCTCGATAAATTTGACAGACCCCTTACCTTACATGTGTTTAACTTTTTGTAAAAGGTCATTTGTAATAATGTTTGCTTCGCAAATGATTCGTTCAACTAGTCAAACCTTTTTTTATTTGCATATAATACAACGACTGCTTTGCCATTTTATATTTATTGAACAAACTTTAAATTCTACTTGCACAATGATAAATATATAAAGGAGTACGTCCATTAATTACAGATGCGTCCTTATAAGAGACTTGTAATTCCCGGTCAGAGCAGTCAGGGGGAAATGGATAACCCACAAGGTGCGAGTGGATCTCGCCCTCAATTGTGGTCGCGAACACCCAACTGGACCGCGTCGATGGATGCTTGTCTGTTAGCGTTGTTGTCTGAGGAACATGCCTTAGGCAATAATGTTCATGGAACATTCACGACCCTTGCATGGGTTAGAGTTGTTGGAGAGGTAAATAGACGAAATAATTTAAACCTTACGAAGGATCAGGTAAAAAATAGATTGAAAGTCTTGAAGCGCACTTTCGCGTTATACCATTCGTTGGTCAACAAGAGCGGATGGGGATGGGATTTTAATCTGAATATACCCACGCCTGGCGATAGTGCTGACTGGGATGCGGTGATCGCGGTAATGTGATTCCATTTCGGTTTTCAGAAATTTTTAATTGATTTTAATTTTTATTGTAAGACTAATATAATTAACCTACCTTCAGGAAAACCCGGGTTATGCCAAATGTAGAGATAAACCATTTCCTCCCTATAAGGATATTGAGTTCCTTACGGAGAAGACCACCGCAAGCGGCAGATATAGCTTTGCTTCTGTCATGCCGCCCACTACCACTATAGTTAGCTCGTCCTCCTCATCTCCTGGTGAGGGTGATAACATAATTGCTCCTAGATTGGAAGGTTTATATATCTTACCTCCTCCATGTGAAGCAGGGTCATCTGGGCCACCAATGAATGAATTCATGGAAGGTGGAGAACCCGAATTCACACCAAGCCCTCATCACCCCAACAAGAATACCAGTGGGTCGGGACACAGCTCTGGCAGCAAGAGGCCTCGTTCCCCACTCCCCGAGCGTAGCCAACGAACAAACCGACCGTCGAGTGGTGGACGGCGGAAGAAAACCGAGACTATCGCTGAGGCTGTGACTGAGATGTTGCAGTTAGGAAAAGATAAATTTGATTTTGTAAAGGAAATGTATCATAAGGATTCTGACGGTCGCCGCTCTATTCCTACAATCGAGGATTGTATGCAGCGCGTATACCTAATGCAAGGGCTCAACAATCGTAAGATTTTGGCGGCCGGCGAATCTTTGAAAGATCCCCAGAATCGTCAACTTTTTATGACAATGAATGACGATCTTGCGAAAGACTGGGTGGAAATGCAATTAGAGAATCATAATTTGATCTATCGACCTTTTTTTCCCGGCAATTAGTGGACAATTTTACTATGTTTTAATTATGTAGTGTAAATACAACCAATGTAACCTAATTTATCTTAACTTTTAGTAGTAGAAAACTGTTGTAACATGTATTTTGGAAAGTTGCACTGGTAGTACGAGGATTGTAATATTTAGTAGGACAGTTTGGTTGCAATTAAGTAGATATAACTTGAATGTTGGTATTTCATATCGATAGATATTACATCATGTTTACTTATCATGATTTCTCGCTAATTGGGTGCAAATTCGATGCAGATATTATGGATCGTACATTTAATGAAAGAGTAGGTAATTCCAGGATGCTTGAATTGATGATGTTTCTTTTAGATGATGAAGATGACATTATGCTGTTTCTTATATTAATCCTCATTGCGGAAGGAAATTTATAATAATTTTCATGTAGTAATTTGTTGTGTAATTCGTTGTTGTATCGAGATATATGAATATTCGTGCTACATGATATACATTTATCACAAGTTTGTTTGCCTACAATCATTCCTTCGCTAAATGCCTAAAATGTTGTTGCAGTTATAATGGATGGTTCAATGTATCGAAGTTTATTTTCGTCAACTTTTCATGCCGATTTGTTCGCAATATTAGAAGACGATGATGACTATTGGGTGCAACTCATAATAATGCTTATTGACGGAGGTTGTATAAATGAAACAAGTCCAATAACCAGACGACCTTGTCGTACCCGTCCATTTACTGGGCATCAGTTTATTTGTGATATACTTAATGGTCATCCAGAACGGGGGTACACTCATTTTAGAATGACGACAAGTACATTCATTGCTCTCCGCGATGAACTTGTTGGAAAGGGTCTTTTAATTGGCACACGGAATATGACTGTTGAAGAACAAATAGCGATTTTCCTGTATTGTATTGGACATGGTGTTGTAAATAGGGTCCTCGCTGAGACTTTTCAACATTCAGGGGAAACAATTAGTCGTCACTTTAACAATGTTCTAAGAGCTATTATTCAACTAAAAGATGACTACTTAACTCTGCCGCCAAGTGATATTGGAGTCCATCCAAGAATTAGTGACAATCTCAATTTTCATCCGTTCAAGGTTAGGCTAAATGTCTTTTAATTGTCAGTAAATTGTGCATTTAAATTGTTAAATTTATCAATGTACTTTGTTTTCTCATTACTATTTGTAGAATGCAATTGGGGCTGTGGATGGTACGCATATTCCGGTTATTGTAAAAAGGGACAAGCAAGCCCCATTTCGGTGTCGCAAAGGATTTACATCTCAAAATATGATGGCCGCGGTGTCGTTTGATCATATTTTCTTTTATGTATGCACCGGTTGGGAAGGATCTGCCGCTGATATGAGGGTACTCAGATGGGCCTGTGAAAGTGGCGGCTTTACTGTTCCCGAAGGTATTAAGAATAAATTAGTCATATATCTTTTCATAAATATAGGTTTCACTTATTTATTACAAGTTGTATACACTTCTGTTATCTATACAGGAAAATATTATCTCGTTGATTCCGGATACGCGAATACCGATAAATTTCTGGCACCTTATAGAAACGAGCGTTACCATCTGAGTCAATTTGATAGTAATAGTCGTGGTCGTATACATCGTTCGCCAAAAGACTTGTATAATCATCGGCACGCCCAATTAAGAAATGTGGTAGAGAAGACATTTGGAATTTTAAAAAAGCGATTTAAAATTTTAACTATTGCTACACCGTTTCCTTATAGAGTGCAGTGTCACATTGCTATGGCGTGTTGTGTGCTTCATAATTTTATTCGACGGCAACAAGGAGATGACAGATATTTTAATGAAGCGCAAAACGCAGAGCCGCCAGAGGATGAAGTGGAAGTGCCGACTACAATTCATACTACATCAGAGTCACATCGGGGAGACCACATTCGCACTCAAATTACGGAGGAGTTGTGGAATAATAGAAGTTAGAATTAATGTTGTAATATAATGGTAGTCAGCTTGTGTAATAGTTGATTTTGTTTTTCTGTAATCTTAATTGGATGGTTAATTACAAAAGTAGTGTTCCCCGTGTATGATCGATAGATAAAATTAGTATGACGTGATATGGATGTTATCTACGTTAGTACATTAGTGTATTGAGCAACTAAGTTGTATTTTTAAAATTATTACTTTTAAGTATTTAATGTTAGTTTAATGAATTTTTGTATTGAATTTTAAACATAATATCTTTTTACACAATGCTAATATTATAATTATTATAAAATAATACATATTTTATAAATTTTGAGTAATTTTGATGATGATGTTGATGATGATGATTTTTGTATTTAATTAACTATTATTTTAACACTAAATAAAACTAATTATGTATTTTTTTATATTAAATAAATAATAATTACTTTTTATTATCGTAGTCGCCGTCGCCTTTCGGCCTTCCCTGTAGCATTATCGTCGCCGCCGGCTAAAAAACCTCGTCCCTGTACCCCATCATCGTTCAGAATGCAAAATAAATAATTAATATTCATTTTATATATTTTTAAAAAAATTAACTGTAATTTTATCATTAATTGACACTACTTATTAGTTGTTTAAAACATTATATATTACCAGTGGGATTTTTTGTAATGTTACAATAACATTACACCATTATTAAATTTAGATAATTATCACTGAATTTATATACAATTATATTTTTTAATTTGCAGTACATTTAATACTATTTAACATTTTAAATTGAATTTTTTTAATTATATATCTTACAAGAAATATTTATTATTATTTTTATATCAAATTAATAATTTTTTACATCACAGAAATTAACACTAATTTAATATATTATCTAATTAATTAAATCATATTTATTACAAATAACATAATTAAAAAGTTATAATACATTATTTATTTACCAACTTTTACCCATACATAAAAATGTCAAAGGGCATTTACGTCTTTTTACTCAAAAGTCAACTATTTATCCCTCTTATTCTTCATTCCCAACCAAACACTATTTTTCTTATACTGGTACAAACCTATACCCCAACCAAACACTATTTTTACTTTATCCTACCTTATACTCAATTTTATACTTGTACCTGGTACTACTAATTCCCACTAATTCCGAACCAAACGCTACCTTAAATTTGGAATATATATATTCTAAATAATAATTATTATTAATAGCATTATAAAAAATTTCATTACCATAATTTTTAAATTAAGTTAATTAATACTTATTATTATTATATTTACCAATGTTTTTACACCATACATATTATAAATTTGTCATTTTAAATTGGAAATATTTATTATTATTTTTATATCAAATTAATAATTTTTTACATCACAGAAATTAACACTAATTTATATATTATCTAATTAATTAAAATATTTATTTAACATTTAAAAAGTTATAATACATTATTATTTACCTTTTACCCATACATAAAAATGTCAAAGGGCATTTACGTCTTTTTACTCAAAATCAACTATTTATCCCTCTTATTCTTCATTCCCAACAAAACACTATTTTTCTTATACTGGTACAAACCTATACCCCAACCAAACACTATTTTTACTTTATCCTACCTTATACTCAATTTTATACTTGTACCTGGTACTACTAATTCCCACTAATTTCCGAACCAAACGCTACCTTAAGGTGAGGATCTAACTAGGGAATGTGGATAGGAGTGGCATTAGATGCACTTACTTTATGGTGGGGGATCTGTCATAGTTCTTCTCGGTAGGCGATTGATGGGAGAAATGGAATCACGAGGGGCGGAGGAGGCTGCTGTGGATTAGACCCCTCAGCATGGCGAGGGGGAACATAAAACCCAATGGCCGGAGAAAAGACATTCGTTCTGTAGAGAAAACACTAGATTTGAGATTGATTGATCCAACAATATACCCTCAAATGCTCCTCTCGAGCAAATACGTGTTCCACTAAAATAAAAGGCGGACATTTTTTATAATTGACCTTCTAATAAACTTTTTTTTTATATAAATAAATTTTTAAAATTTATATTTACAAAGTTAGTTCTGTCTCTGCTACATAAGTACCACACAAGTATTAAAAAAATAATCGCACTAAATCTGATTGTGATTTACTATCTACAGAACTTATCTTTAAATACTATAAAAATTTCAAAAATTATAGGAAAAAAAAATCAAAATAAAATTAATCCGGAAGGGTGCGAAGTATTGTCCTAAATCGTATTTCGATCTTTCGTGCTGATTAATCAGAAACACTATCCCAAGTTACCACCAGAACTTCTCTTTCTACGAGCATGACCGCGAAAAAGGTTGCCGCGAAAAAGGTTGCCGAAGTTTCTTTCAACACCCGATAATAAAATAATATAAAAAAAATTAAAATTTATCTTTAAAACAACTTATATCTTTCAGACGTATATTTATATCCGCGCTATACTTTTTATTATATGTGTATATGTGTGTGTGTGAATATATATATATATATATATATATATATATATATATATAGTGTGAAGGAAGGTGAATGAGAAAGTTGGTTTCCCACCGTTCAAATCGCCAATAAAGCTTCATAATTAGTTTTTACAAATTGCATAGAGAAACGTATATGGATCCACATTAAAAATATTTAAAATAATAATAAATAGAAATTAAATAAAATTAAATGACAATAAATAAGAATTAATAAAATTAAATAAATTAAAAATTAACAATGAAATAATAAAAATGATTAGTGAGGGTTTTCATTTTTATTCTAACAACAAGCACCACGAAAGTATTTAAGTTGAACACGATTAACCATTCACCGTGTTTTAAATACGGTGAATGATTTACCGTAGTCCGGATTTTCTTTCCCCTCTTATTCTTTTCTTCCTGTCAATCAGATTCTCAAAAGTTACTCGAAATACGAATTTTCTATTCCAACTTTGTTTTCTCCTTTTCTTCTCTTTCTATTCATCAAGTCTTAAAAAATTAGCCACTTTGTCTCATCCTCTTTTCCTTATCTTCTTCCATCAAATCTTCAAAAATTATTTTAAATATGAATTTTTTATTCCCACTTTGCCTCCTTCTCTTCTATTTTTTTTTTTTTTTTATCTTTTCGTTCATCAAATTTCAAAAATTACTTTTAACACGATAAATAATTCCATTAAATTCTATTTTTTTTTAAATACGGTAAATAGTTTACACACGATAAATGATTCAGTGTATCTAAATACGAAAAATTATTTACCGTGTTCAACTTAAACACCCCATTTCTCACCCTGTTCAACTTGTACACCTCACTGGCTTTGTCGCTCGTGTGGCACTCACGTGATGCACGCGTGGCAGATATAGGATCATTTTTATAATTTTAAATTTTACAAATTTATTTATAAAAAAAATAAAATTTTAGGGAGCTATATGCAAAAAAAAAAAAAAAAAAAAAAAAAAAAAAAAAAAAAAAAAAAAAAAAACCTAAAAGGACCTACTTGACTACAGTGCATTTTAAAATAAGCATCAAAAAAATATGTTTTGATTTTTTTTTTTTGATTTTAACTTTTAGGACATGTTTGGTTTAGAAGAAGAATCGGACTAAAAATAAAAATATACTTAAATCAAATACAAATGATAATAACAATAATTTATTTAGTTGACAGTAGGAATTAGAATCGGAATTGAAATCATGTTCAAATTAAAATTTAAAAAAATTAATTTTTTATTAAAAATTTAAAATTTTATGCAAATTTTTAATTAAAATTTGAATTTAAATTTGAACTTACAATTTGGATTTAAATTTTAAATTTATAATTCAAATTTAAGGTCAAAGGTAAAATATAAAATTTTAAATATTAAATTAAAATTTAAGATATTAAAATGTTAATTTTAATTTTATATTTTGAATTCAAATTTGAAATTATTATTTGATATAATAAATTTATATAATTTATATTTGAATTCAAATAATTATTAGTGAAAAAAAAATCCTTTATAAATCATTCCGAAATCAAAGTTAACTCACACTTATAAAAGTCATTTTTAGAGCCTTTTTAGTTCAAAATGAGAATTGAAAACGAAATGACGAATCTCTTTTAAAGAAATTTGATTTCCTCCGGAATGAAAATCAAAATGTTAATTCCTCAAACCAACCAAATACTAGCAATGAGAATGACTCATTGTAATTCTCATTCGAAACCTTAAATCCTTTCAACCCAATATGTCCTTAAAAAATTCACATTCTCCCATAATGAAAATCTAAATGCCAATCTTTTAATCCAAACATTAACAATAAAAATAACATATTTCCATTTTTATTCAAAGTCTCAAAACTTCAACCCAAACATAGCCTTAAATTTGAAATCTCAGCTTTGAAAATTCATTCTACTACCAAAGCATATTGAGATTGTAAGCTTTGAAAGTTGATTCTCAATATGCTTTCATGGAATAGATGAACAGAATGTTTTATCAGATGGAGGAACATGACATCAACGGTCTGATGAACATTTAAGCATTTAGTTCATCTAAACATTTAGAGATTTAGACAGCGAGATCAAAACATTTGATTCTTTACCCATTTCACAAGCTCCATAAGGGAAAAAGGTTAAAAAAAAAACTGGGGGTGGTAACGAGAAACTAACATCACCACCACATAATCATAACATCAGCTGATAAGAATAAGAATTGGACACGACTCCATTCCTTATTTAGTGGGTCATCGAACATGAGAATGCAATACACCAGGAGAACACTACTACATAAACGAAAGTAACAATAAAGAGATAAAGAAGACAATAGAGTTCTTCCCATGTACTAGCTCAGTTGACAGCCATTACATATGGGTTCTCACAAACTCAGATTATGTTGCAAACAAAAGCCTGAGTACCAGGAACATTGCAATCCCATTGAATTGAATATATAACACATGATAGAGCTACCTTTGTTTAATGCACACTTACAAAACACAATTCAAAAGAAAAAAAGGGTAAGAATTATCCCACTTCCAACGGGCGAAGCATATGCACGCAAAGTACATTACTCCAACTGATAGAATCACTAATTCCTCTTCATTGAACAATCAATAATAGGCGAGTACATTTGAGAACTGAAAGCTGAGCACGTGTTCCTTTATCGGTTGTCCTTTATAGCCGATCATCAATCTTCAATCACAGGTTGTTCGCAGAAATTTATCTAGATCAAACAGCGCCCTAGATAGTCAAGATCCCACCCTTGGACCTTGTTTGATAAAGAATGATAAATATTTTGCCCATAAAAATCTCGATATCCAACATAATCTTGTTATTAGCACACAAAATTACGACAAATGTGCAAATATACTGGATGAAATCCAACATATTAACAGGCAACCGACCTTGTAAAAATTAACAATGACATTATCACACTGTGATTTTTGTTTTTTTTTTTTTTTTTTCACTTGGGAGTAAGGCTGAAAAGCTGGTACGATCCAGCAAGAAAATGAATCACACATTTGTTCATTAAGCCTTTGCTTCACAAAAGGAAAAAAGAGAAGAACCAAAAAGTGAAACTGTGAAAAGATAGAAAGCAAACGACATTCTACTATGTTTATACAAGTCAATCAACTTCTAAGCAACAAATAGGGACATTGATAACCCCAATCATTACTTGATACCAAGAGTTACATCCATTTGCAGTTAAGAAAAGCAATTATGATGCCCACAGATTGACCAGCAGGAACCATTCAATTAACAAAGGCTTCTCTATGAATAGTGGCAATATAATTCCTGAAGAAGAGCCGCGAAACATGGGCCCGTTTCATTCTCAAATGAAGGAACAAGCTACCACTAAAGGAAAAATATAATAGTTAGAGTGAGTACAAACAGCGTAGCAACATGAAAGTTAATTTTGAGGTTTATGAAGAGAAGTTACAAAAAGAATTATAGATCACACAAAATCCAATGAAAAAGTTAACTTAGAATTTTCTTCACTTTTAATGCTCAATTTCATTGACAAATTGAAATATTATCTATTGCCGAACAACATCAAACCAAGTTGGCAAGAGAAGGCACAGGCAACCTTTGTTCATCATTTTCTATCAAAATTGTATGCCAAAGGAGAATTAGACATGAGCCAAACAACTGTTGCTCATTTCATGCAAACTGAATTTGCACAGTTGCCACGAAGATAATACAAGTTAAGAGCAAACCTTTACCACAGTGCATCCTCGTCCAGCCCCTTGGACTATGAAGAGCTTTAAAAGCTTCTCTACAAAACACCAACTTGTGTAAATCCTTCTCTGCAAAACATCAACTTACGGTAAATTCTTCCCCGCAAAATATCACCGGTTCATCCATGCTGAAATACAGAAGAATATAGAAGGAATAAGCTACAGATAGAAGAAATATATTGATCATCATTTCAAAATACTAAAGAGTACAAAAAAAGAAAAAAAAATCAGTACCCTAATAGAACAGATTTCAGGTCAGTCGTTTGCATTAGTAACCATATTAAGCCAAAATAGAACACTAGAATATGTAATAAATTAGGATAATGTTAAGTTTTCATTCTTATAATAAATATGCTATTTATACATTGTTGAGGATAAATTGACCACAATGGATGAATGAAATGTTTAGTAGCCAGCATCATATATTCAGCTAGTGCAACATGGATATGCCTAGTATCCATCTGCATGATGACACCTGCCACAGTTCAGAGCACAGCCAGTAGAGAGCTCCTTGTGTTGTAGGCATGCTTGGTCATTCAAAAAAATCGGCATGACACATGCTAACTTTGCTGACCAAGGTGGGTGATTTCAACTGTGACACCCCTAGGATTTGAAATAGTTTTATATATAAGATATAATAAGACTAAACCTCTAAACTCAGCTATAGCATTTTGGACAGTGGTTGGACCCAAGAGGTTAAGAGGGTCAAACGAGCATAGGGCTAGCTAGAGTAGTTCTTAGATGGGCGATCTCCCTGGGAAGCAGAGCGTCGCAATTGATATCAGAGCCAATCACCAGCTAAAAGTGTGAGATGAGTCTTAGCTGAGCCAGGTTTACACAGGGGGCAAGAGCGTGACTCCCCAGCTGACGCCCGTTGTGGGTGGAGCATGGTTCCTTGCAAGGTCGACTAAGACTAGCGAGATGAGTCTCATATCGTCTGGTGCTTGTGAGTGTGCTTAAGCCTGACGAAGACGTCAGGCTTAAAGAAAGGCGAATGTGACACCCCAAGAATTTGGAAGTCCTACATATAAGGTGTAATACGGCTAAACCTCTAAACTCGGCTATAGCATTTTGGCCAATGGCTAGTCCCAAGAGGATATGAGGGTTGATTGTAGTTCTAGAATAGGTGACCCCCTAAGAAGTAAGGCGTCACGGTGAACCCCTACGAAGTAAGACGTCACATCAACCTTAACCTTTCTAAATATATAAGGGGGCTAATAACTCAATGCACTTCAAGTAGTTTCCAATGCAAAAGTGCAAAAGAAAATAAATAATGCACAAACAAGGGAGGACAAAAACATGCTGTGCAGAATGAAAATAGCCTAACTAATATATTACATACCCCTTTATTAAGCTCACCCACTTCTGCATCATTGGTTGAGCTTCTAGAAATACACTTGGAATGCACGATGGGTCCCAGTCCTTTATTCACATCCATATATCTAATACTGCTTTGGCTGTTTGGCAAATTTGAATAAACTGTGTCCTTATACATCCATTCATCTCTTTCATGAGAGTAAACATCTTCAAATGGTTCTCCACACAATGCACAAATAATCTGGTTCTCGTCTGCAGGAACCATCATTTCACATTGCTCTTCGACAGATCCTACTACATCGTCTCCCGAGAAAGTTGGCTTCATCAAACCAATTTGTGGCTCAACAGATCCAGCAATCCAACTGCTTGTATCGGTATACCATTTCCTAGTCACACTGCTGAAATCATTACTCATCAACTTCTTAGAAGCATGCCATTCCAAGTGACCATGAAGCTGCTCTTCAAGCCCGAATCTCAAACCACATATTTGACACTGATGATTAAGGGAATCAAACAGGCTCTCTATTACCATGGGATGGTATTCTCGCATTATCTCCAACTTGAAATCGACGCCTATGAGACCCTGCATTTCTGTTTCAGTAGGTTGAGACAAAGCAGCAGCTACTGGAGCAACTGATTCAGAAGTAGGGGACTCTTTTGCTGAAAATGGCTGGACAGCTGTTGTAGTTGAAGTTGAAAGAACAATATTTGGAACTTTATGGGAAGGTTGTGCTGTAGTTGCAGCAGGCGTTTCTGTTGCTGGTGATGATATTAATCCTTTTGCTACTAAAGAATGAAGGAGACTCGAAAGTGGATTTCCTACTGAACCCGTATTATTGTTGGAGATATGGGAGGTCGTACGAACCAAGGATGATGGTGGCGGTGGGCCAGGCGGCAGGGGAGGTAGCACTGTGTTCTTCGTTGGGGGTGGCACAGGAGCTGGTGCACTATTTCCATGTGACGAGAGAGCATGGATAGGAGGAGGTCCGGTTGGCAGGGGAGGCTGTATGTTTACGTTCTGGAGATTGCTTATTGGATTAGGTTCACTCTTCATAAGTGCAGCCAATAGATCACTTGCGCTAGGCTGTCCAGAGGTTTCATTGGCAGGATTATTTGACTCACTAGTTCCAGAAAATTTTCCTTTTTTTTGAGGTTGAAATGACATTGGAGAACTCAGCTGTGAATGGAGAGAGGAAAATGGTTTTTGGCCCATTTGAGAAGAGGGCTTGGACCAAAATACATCAGGCTCAGCTTTATTCGGTGGCTTATGTGGAAAGGGTACAGAAGATGATGGGGGTGAATGAACTGATGGTGACGGAGGATGCAAATATTGCTTCCTCTGTTGCCCAAATGAGTCACCTGATCTCGAGATTAAATTAGTCAAACTTCCTAAGCTTGAAGATACAGTATGATGAGACAGTGAGCCTGAAATAGGTAAAGATGAACTAATGCTCGTAGACAAACTGCCACCATAAGAAATGGGCCTCTCTTCTGACTGGCTAGGAAACCTTGCACTATTATGATCCAAACCACTATCCAAAAGTGGTGCCTCATGCTGAACCCTCTCTAAGAAGGTATGAGCTTCAGCCGCATGTCGTCCCTCAGATAGCGACTGTGAAGGAGTCTCCCTATCTATTCTCGAGTTGGGAGCATACTTAGTTTGAAGATGTGAGAGGTAGTCTTCACGGTCCTGCACAAAAAATAACTATCAGACAGTCCTACTTTCCCTCAGTTAAACATTAAAGTCAGGTAAAAAGTGAGAGTTTGTGAATGCACATAAAAATACAAATAACAGATTTGTTTCTTCTATTCCTTCATTTCTCAAAATGGCGTGATGTGATCTAATAGTGTTCAAACTTGTGGATGTATCAATGTAGTCTATGTTTAGCTAGTGATGTTGCACTAACTTAAGATAGAAGAAACTACATTCGGATTGTAATCTTATACGCAGAATGGAATTCCCACCCATCCAGATTTCTCTTACGCTAAAATTATAGGAAAGCTGAAGAAAAACTGAAAAAGCATTATGGATAAACAAGTGATTAAGATGTAATGACAATAATTACAAAAAACACAACAGAAAGAAAGATACCTTAAATAGTGGAACTTTTCCATCCTGTCCAGAGGTCTTCCCAATTCTAAAAATGCTTTCAAGTTTGTTCAAGTGGGACCCTTGATGATCAGTCTCCAAAGGCATCCATTTGTTCATATGCAAGCCTGTTAACTTATTCGCGTTTTCAGCATTCCAATCACCTTTCCTCCTGATGTTACTACCTCCATAATCTGTTGGTAGAGAATTCATATCACCCCACACAAACTCTTCTTCTTCAGTATTTTTCCAGTTTTTTGATGATGGTCTGCTGCTTCTTTCCAAATTATTTACATCAGATCTCACAGAAACTGATGCGCTCAAATCCTTATTTACGTCCAAACTGTTCCTTCTTAGGTTTTCTGATCCCGAAACACCAATATTAAAACCAACAAATTGTCTCTCAAACCCTTCTCGCCCTCTAAGCCTCTCGCCAACCCTTCCAACTCCCAGCTCTGACCGCTGTGAGATATCAGAGGGAAAATCAGGACCTCTAGCATCTTTAACTTCTTTTTTCACATGTATGGGATCATTTAAGAGGTCACTTTGAGGATGTTGCACATTCTGCATAAATTAAAAAGATTAATAAACTTACATCTTTAACCAGAAGAAAATTAATAACCAAAGCTACAAAAGAAGTATATCTAATCATATTATTTGAGTTGATAAAAGAAAAGCTTGAATGAAGGTACAAGATACGTACAGGCCTATTGTTCAGTACATCTGTCCATCGCCCTGTACTTCCATCTACAGCTGGCCTATCAGACCTTTCCACAGCATCACCAGAATTAATTGAGGTATTTAGGTCATCATTGCCAATTTCCCGTCCCTTTATGAAATCAAAGAAAATTGATCAGAAATATTAACAGAGTTAACTAAGTTAACTAAAAAATTAAGTCCCTGAAATTGACATAAGTTTCAAGATCAGACTTAGTTTCAATTGTAACAATTCAGTCCCTGAAGTTTGGTCCAAATTTCAATATCATTCCTCAAATTTCAATTCAGCCCCTGCAGCTTGACCTTTAACTTCAGTTTTGGTTTTTCTCAATAATTTAACTTTGTTTTATTTCATCCTTAGAGTTTCAATTCAACAGAGGAATCTAACTTGGAACTTTTTCCACAGACAGAACAAAGGAAAATTTCAATGAAGGCTAGACAAACTTTAGTGATTATAGTGTTATAATTAAAACAATGCGGAAGAAATTCTGCATTTCCAGATTTCCAGGTCAAACTTCTGGAACCAGACTTGTACTTAACTCGTAAATAAAATTACATATATCTGCATTTTCTAGGGAGTCAGATTACCTTTGTTGATTGCTGAAGACGCTGTCTTGCTTCTAAATACTTTGGATTAACATGGATACTGTGGGATGGGCGAGGAGGCTGAGAATCAGGCCTTGATATTGAAGGTCCAGACGAACCATTTATCAATGGTTGGAAGCCAATCTCTTTCTCGATCGCTTGAAGTGGTGCAGGAGGGAATACTCCTTTCCATGTACCAAAAAGATGCCTCATGCTAGGATGTATAGAAGGATCAACCTGATTATAGGCCTTACAAAAAACCTGCAACATAACAAACATTGGCATCAGCCTCTCCAATCCTTCAGTGACAATACAAAGTCAACTGAGTGCAGGTCAAGAATAAGCAGGCCCAGAAAGAACATATGGTTTTTGCATCCCAAGAAAATCAAAAGATTGAGGGACTTGCCATGATAGTGATACAAAGTTGGTTGACAGATAGACTAATCAACCCTTTTTACAATAGTTTAGGGATTTGTAGATCAAGAGCAATCCCTATGTAAAGCCCTCCAGACATGGGAATTGTCTCGAAAAGAGATAAAGCACTAAACTTTTAGTGTAAGGATTTACTTCGTCTCAAATGCATTAGTTATGCCAAATGATGAAATAAAAATCCTTTCAATCGTAGGGTAAAAAAAAAAGAAGCTTCTGAACACAATGTTGCAACCACCAAATGTTGGAGAAGATAAAAGCTAGAGGTGTTCGAGGAACTTTTACATTACAGTAAATTTAACAGAAAGTTGACAAAATTAAATGCTTATGCCTATGGAACAGAGAATTCTCACTTTTAAATTTCTTGGTTTGTCAACACAAAGTACATAACAATTATTAGAGGAGAAAATAAGCAACAATTGATAGATTCCATAGATCCACAAGGAAATGAAACAATAGTCTATAACTCTCTATAATCGACTGGCAAGATACTTATACCTCAGGTAGTCTTGCAGCAAAATATTTGATGTAATCTCTTCCAATATTCTTCACAATGCTATCAAGAAGATAAAGTGATGGCAACTTTTGCTCACTCGAAACCTGCAGACCGTAATCAACATTAGATATGATATTCATAATTATGCTTGCTAAGTAGGGCAAAAGCTGATCATAGGATTGATGCCAACAAATTGAAAGACAAGAATTAGTTCAACAAAGCGATCTCCAAAAAGAAAACAAATGGCTAAGGCAGTAAAGAATGTAGTATATTATTTGCATCAAACATATAAAAAATGAACACCGACACGGATTAGAAGTTCTGAAATGGGCTAAAGCTGATCATATGATTGATACCAACAAATTGAAAGATAGGAATTAGTTCAACAAAGCGATCTCCAAAAAAAAAAACAAATGGCTTAGGCAGTAAAGAATGTAGTGTATTATTTGCATCAAACATGAAAAATGAGCACCGACATGGAATAAAAAGTTATGAAATTCCCCATCAACAATAGTCCGTTTGTCACATTTGTAAGATAACAAAGAGAAATGCAGCTTATTCCGAAAAAAAAGAAGGAATAATTATCATCATTTTGCAGATGTTGCCCAAGAAACCTAGACTGGAACTGTTCAATTGTTAAATTCCGGCTATGGAGATAATATAACTTGGATAACAGACAGTCACTTTTAAAGGAACAGTTATCAGTAAAACATTATCTGAGAAGTATAAAAGAAACAACAAGAAATAGACATACATGAGCAAATCATTGTGAGAAAATCATTGTATAGTGAACTGAAATTGCATCAATACTGAAATAATATAAACAAATACAATATTCTTATAAGATGCTCAACTCATGAACCTACTCATGTTAAGGTATATACAATTTATAGCTCTAACATCTATTTCTTTTCTTATTCTTGTGATCCAAAATCGTAAGCGCATAGTACCTAGTTTCTCAAATCTGAACATCCATTGTGGCATGAAGATAGTACAATGCATATATATAAAACAGGGGATTACGAAACTAAGATCCCTATATCAAGAATGTATCTGGTAAGTTTCATTACATTATGAGTGAACCAAAAGGCGGGGACTCAACATGCACAACAATTTATCTCCCTCATACACAATTATAAACTGCATAATCCAACATCCCAAAAAATGATACAATAATGTATGTGCGTAAAGAAATCACTCTTTAGAAGATTCCGAAAGTTTACATGCCCTATCCAGCCATATGATAGTGAGACAAATTGGACAGAATTATTCATTAAAGAATAACTTCACGACTGTGCAGCTCTGACCATCCAAAAGAACTCTGTAACCATATAACCATCCAAAAGAACTCTGCTGACCACCCCACCCCAAACGGCCAAACCACAGGGAGACAAACTTTAATCGAGGCAACAGAACCTTAAAAACTTTAAACTAACTCAACAAACTTTAATCGAGGCACCATACAAGAGTTATTATGAATGACAATAGAACTAAGAGATTTCCAATTACGAATCATTTAAGCACAATACACATTCTCCATTTTCAGTAATAGGTAGCCACGCTATACGAGGTAATCAAACCTTTCCGCACTACGCCGACAAAAACCAAAAAACCATAAGAAATAATGCATCATAGCAGCACAAAATGATTACAGTAACAATTGAGGGCACCCTAATGGTACTATTCACAGGTTGAATCCCACCCTCACCCTCACAAGTACAAAGGTTAAATATTGAGAAGAGCACCGTGGATCCCAAACGAAGGGATCTCCTTCCTATCGTTCTTAAAGGAATAATCAAACCACTACACTATCACGTCCTTTCACAAATACTAATAAGCAGATTCAAGCATAAATCGTCTGATCGTCACCTCGAGGACATTGGCGCAGATGGTGGCGGTGATAGCCTTGGCAGCGTGGAGATTCTCCCCGGCGATGATGGTGAGATTGGTGATGATAGGCTTCGAATTGAAGGTGAGCTCCGCCAACGCCGTCTTGTACTGCGCCACGAGCTCCTGCTGCTGCTGCAGCTGATACGACTCCCGTCCTCTCACGGGATCATCCCTCTCGTCCCTCTCCGCCGCTCTTGGCCTCGAGGCCCCGCCCCCCGCCGCCGCCGCCGCCGTCGCATGGGCGCCGCCCCTCTGCGGTAGCGCCGGCGCCGCGAACGCGCGGTCCCGATTGTGGCCGGGTGCGGCGGCGTCGGGGGACAGCCTAGGCTTCTTGAGGTTGGGAGCTCGGGAGCGATCCATGGCGGCGGATCTGTGGGAGCTATCCATCTGCATCGGCCGCTGGAGTTCTAGCCCTAATTCGCACCAAATGGCATGCTAGGGTTTCGAGAACCCGGGGATCTGCGAGATCGGAAAGAGAGGGATTAAGGGGTGGGTGCCCAAAGACGAGCACTTCTGTAAATCGGACATCCTAACTCCACATATTTGGGACCAGACAGACCCTCGGTGCCCTAATCTTCAATTCCGTCCTATCAGTAATATTTCTATTATATTTCTTCAAAAATGGAAAGGTAAACCGACTATGGAACATAGAAACCGCCCTCAAGCCTCCCCTACGGGCCTTTCTGAAATGCTCCCTCTCAACTTTATTTTTTATTAAAATTTATTAATATTAATATTAATATTATCTAATTTTAAATTGATTTATGTAATAACTTTATAGAGCTTAATTTTGGTCTATTTTGAATAAATTAGTTAATTTTTTAAAATTTTGATTTTGATATTATTTGGTAATTTTGAAGTCGAAGAGTTATCAAATGATTAAAATCATACAAATTAATTAGTAAAGTCAAAAAAGCTTTTTTTTAATAAAAAAATTCACTAGTTTAATTTTTTTAAAAAATATGTTTTTTTTTTTTGTTTTATTACAAATTCAGTCCAAAATTTTTATTAGACCAAAATCTCTTTTCGCCTATATAGGCATGCAAGATGCCCTTTTCGAAGCCTTCATGTGAAGGAAGCGTGCATATCGCATTAGTTTTTCGTCGTGACACAGATATAATAAGCCTCCCATTCGCTGTCACGCCCCGAGTTTGCCAATTTGGTCGGCTCGGGCACGCCAACGGATCCGCCAATCGAGCATGACTTCCCCTATACCTGAAAGAAATGGAACAACCATCTCAATCAATACGATAAGTACAATGAAATAGAATATCAGAGTGAAGCTACTAAAACTATAACATTCAATTTTTAAACAAATAGTACGTAACAAGTTGAAAGCAAAGTATAAGAATGAACATCTAAATACATCATTTAATTACAATTTTTCTTTTATTTTTCCTCACAAAAATACACGTTCACTCTACAGCTCAAAAAGGTAAATGGACCGCTAGATTCTCTAGGTTCATTACTTTGCCGAGCTCTTGCCCCTATTGAGTGTCTCACCGGATGTACTTGGTCCTGCAAAAAGATGGAAACCATAAGGTGTGAGAATTACGAATAGTTCTCAGTACGTTCATCGATTAAGAAATATGATTCAAACCTCTTGGTCCAATAGAAGCATTAGTAGCAATATATATATATATATATATATATATATATATATATATATATATATATATATATATGAAAAGCTGTAAATACTATACTAGCATACTGATATGAAAATCACTACTACTACACTATGCCATGCCACACTAAGCTACTAAACTATGACGCCCCAACTTCCCATGGAGTCACCCATCCTAGAACTATTCTAGCTCTAGCACGCTTAACTTTCTTAATCTCTTGGGTCTTGCTACCACCCAAAATGCTATAACCGAGTTTAGAGATTTAGTCATATTATATCATTTATATATATGAATAATCCAAATTCCGGGGGTGCCACATTCTTCCCTCTTTAAGCCGTGACGTCCACGTCAGGCTCAAAGACACTCACAAGCACCAGGCGATGTGAGACTCGTCTCGCTAGCCTTAACCGACCTTGTGGGGAGCTGCACTCCACCCACAACGGTCCCGGGGAGCCTCGCTCTACCAGCTATATAACCCTGGCTCAGCCGAGGCTCATCTCACATTTCCGGCTGGTGAATAGCTCTTATACCAACTGTGACGCCCCAACTTCCCAGGGGTCACCCATCTTAGAACCACTATAGCTCTAGCACGCTTAACTCTCTTAACCGCTTAGGTCTTGCTACCACCGACAATGTTATAGCCGAGTTAAGAGATTTAGTCCTATTATATCATTTATATATAGGACTAATTCAAATTTCGGGGGTGCCACATAAACCATATCTCGGCCACTATGCCGCTATTCAAGGGTCACATCTAACCCGATCGCACCTGATCACTCTAATCATATTATGATTTAGATTTCATAGTTGTGCTTTGTAGAGAGTCATCTTATTCGCACTCCCTCTCTACTTGGCAGTTGCTTGGGCCTCTCTAAAACCATCTTTCTACGGAGAGCCGAGTCTTGCTCGCTCACTCTCCCACTTCCCTCGAATGAGTTTAAGGCACCTTGGCACTCATTCACACAGGAAGTCAAGTCTTGCTCGCGCCCTACCCCCGAGAGTCGAAATATGCTTGCCCCTCTCGTTGGCACTTTTCTCTTGCTTTCGGAAGCTTTACTTTTCTCTTTTACCCTAGGTTATTAACTTTATGATAGCTAAGATGCTCCAAGGACACCAATTTAGGTTTGAGTTCTCTTGTTTACCCATTTTTTACATTCAATGCTAAATTCTTTACTCTAAGGTTAAAAAATGCCTCAAGGACAATAAGTGTAGAGTACCGAGGCTTTGTGTAGTGCACTGACTTCGCAAGATAGCGTGGTGCGGTGAAATCGCCCGCAGCAGGTTCAGAATATATTTACGCTCGAGTTCGGGATGATTCGGATCGACGCGGGAGCCTTTGGATTGAAAAGTGAGTTGACGGCGTCGAAATTGGAAGCTCCAGCTTGATTCAGCAATTTCGGGGCATTGCGTACCGGAACGCAGGTATGGGTACCAAAACGAATTACCTTGGAGAGAAAACCGACAGCGGATCTCGGTTTGGGAAGCTGTGGATTTTTCTAAGTCCCTGGGTACCGGTACTCCAGTTCCCTTTTGGCTTGGGTACCAGAACGCCGAGGAGGGTACCGGTACTCAATGATGGACTGATCAGAGTTGGCCTTTGGAGTTGAGTTTTGTTGGAGTTGAGTTTTGTGCTTGGGTACCGGTACGGGGACCCGAGTACCGGTACTCAGCCTCCAAAACTTGGGGGCAGTGAGGTAATTTCCTATTTTGAGTGAGGGCAAATGGGTAACTTTCCCTCCCAACCACCCTCTGCGCAGCATTAACTCCCTCTTCCCTTTAAAAGATGACCCCTCCTCCTCCTCTCTTCTCAACTGGAACCAGGGAAGGAAAAGAAAGAGAGAAAGAACGAGAGGAAGAATGAGAGAAAGAACGAGATTGAGAGTGAGAGAGAGGGAGATGGCTGTGAGTTCTTAGTGGGTTCTCTTCGCGCCGAAGCACCGGATACCGATCGTGAGCACGGGAGTGAGCTTGTCCTGTTGAGGAAAGCCCGGTTGGAGCTTGCGCGCACGAGAAGCAATAGTAGAGGTGAGTACTGTGCTGTTTCTAGATTTTGGATTTTTCGTGGATTTTGGAGTTTTGGACTTAGGTTTGAATTTTGAGATAGGAATGGATTTTTTTCTATCTTTTTCTTCTTCCCTGTGTTGAGTAGAGCAGCAGAGTGCTACGCGTGCCGCAGAGGAACGTGCGTGGTTGCCCTGCGCACTGTGCGGAGCCGTGGAGGAGCGTGGGCTGAGTATGCAGTGAGCATGGTGGCGTTGACTGGGATGTTGACCTGTGCATAGAGGGTCCTTGTTAGAGGCTGTGGGTGTGAGCCGAGAGCTCCTGGAGGATTTGCTGGACGCGTGGCAGAGGCACGCGTGACTGGGGTGCCGATGTGAGGACCCGAATCCCCGCGATAGGATTACTGTTGGATCAGCAGCTTCTAGAGGCTTATTCGGTGTGTTGGAGGTGTTTGTGCGTGAATCGGACCCAAGAAATGGACTCAGTGAGTAAAATAGGAGCAAGTTTGCCTAATCGAAAGCCTTTGACAAATTTTAGAAGTGGAATTGGACAAAATGGACATCGGATTTGGATTTAGCGTGCGAAAACGATAAAAATAGACTATTTATTTGTATTTTTCGGAGCCCGGATGCCTTAGCACGAATTTCGAGGCATCAAGGTACTGTTCCGGCAGCCGGCAGCGATGGGCAGGCGGCGGAGCGGCTGCGAGCAGCGGCTGGGCAGAGGCGCAGGGCGGCCGGTCCACGGGCGAGGCGTGCACCAGGGGATGGACGCGTGGCGGCTCCCGGTTGGCCGGTGTAGCGCGCGCGATCTACGCGATCGTGTGGGGCAGGTGGGCCATACCGCGGGCAAGTGGCCGTACCGCGGGCAGGTGGCGGGGGAAGGCGGGCACGCACGTGGACGCGGCGCCCGAGGCACTAACGCGGGCGAGGCGGGCGCGTGGGCGCAGCCACGTGTCGCGAACGGGTTGGCCGCGGTTGCTGTTTGCTGTTCGGGGGACACATGGCGCTTCAGGGTGGATTCGGACGCTAATGGTTTGGGGTACATTTTGGGTTACTGTAGCAGCCCGGTTGTTTCGGGCGCCCGAAAGTTGGAACACATAGGGAATTATTGGAATTGTTCAGTTGAGGCTATAAAAACCCCCATTTGGCTGCATTTCTGGACCCTTTCTCGAGCTCCCCTGCGACAGAGCCCTTAAGCACTATTGTTCCTATTCTTGTGCTCCATCTTGTGAGGGATTTACAGATTTTTTGGAGGTCTCGGTATCTGTGTTTTCTGCGACGCGACGCACTTCGACGCTCCTTTGTTTTTGGCTTCTATCATCGCTTTTCAGTCCGAGAGACCTCCTGGACTACCCCAATGAACTTTTCAGCTGATTTTTGTGGCAGCGCATTCACGAGAGGTACGCCTTTGATTTTTGTCTTGATCACTTCGCCTCATTTTGAGTTTTTAGCATAGTTCCCGAGGCAAACTTTGATCCCTTGTACTGCTATGAGATTTGGGACAGCGGTGGAGTATTGTTGGATTTTCTCGATCTACGAGCATCGGAATGAGGCGTTTAAGGACTCGATTGATATCTACGCTTCGAGAGGAACGCGCCCGTATTTTTATTGGAATTTTTGAAGGACTCTTCAAAGGTGATATTTAAGCTTCTTTCGGACTGGTTTCCTACAGATTTTTGATAGTGGATAGTTTGACTTGCCGCAATGTTTTATTTATATCTTGGCCTATAGGTGTCGGAACGAGGTATATAAATACTCGTTTTGGATCTACTCGTCGCGAGGATCACAATTGTGATTTTTCTAGGATTTTTGGAGGACTGTACGCAGGTGAAATTCCCCCTCTTCTCTGCTGGTTTGTAAAAACAGCATGTGCTGTTTTGGGTGTTGTGGGGTATTTGATTGCTGTGTTATGGTTGCGTTGTTGGTTGGAGTAGAGACTTGTGCGACTAAGTACCGAGAGTGCAGTTTCAGCGGATTTTGGATAGCGTGTGACTCCGCACTTCACCGACTTCGTCTTTACCTGCGGAAAGCATTTCAGGTGGGTTGCTTCATCTCCAGAACCGGTGGACAGTTCTCTAATTCTATATGTTAGAATGCATGCATGTTTAGGGCACATTGTATGTTATTGAGAGGTAAGCTAGTAAGGATGATTGTATAAGGGAATTGCAAGATTAATATTCATATTAAATATTAATGAGGACTTGCAATATTTGGATATCTAGGATAATGAATAGTAAAAGCTTACCTAAGGAAATTTACCCTATGTGATTGTTAGCATGCATATTTAATTGTACGATATCTAACATCGAGATGGAAGCTTGAGAAATGGCCTAGATCATGTAGATTGACATACTATTGTAGTGATCTGTAGCATGCCATATTGCACATAGTCTTTTATGATATGTGTAACGACCCGGCCCACTAGCAATAATAACTCGTTGGGCCCAAACCACAGCCCAAAATGCTTAAGCCCAGTTATTATTACTAGTGTCTATGTCTCATATAAACCCAATCACAATTCCATCCACATCCGATGTGGGACTATTGGGGGTGTCACAGAGTCCTCCCGTTTAGGCCTGACGTCCTCGTCTGCCCAAACACACACACAGCAGCCCAAGATCACCATGCGATGTGAGACTCGTCTCGCTAGCCTTGTCATCTAGACCCAGACTCAGCCGAGACTCGCCGCACACTTCCGGCTGGTTATTGGCTCTCATACCAAATTTAACGCCCCACTTCCCAGGGGGTCACCCATCCTAGAACTACTCTAGCTCCAGCACGCTTAACCTCTGATACCAAATGTGACGCTGTTTGAGGTAAAAAAAAAAAATTATTTTTTTTTAAAAAAAAAAGGGGGGGAAGATTTTGGTTGGTCCGTAATACTGATTTGTCTGTATAAGCCCAAAATTTTTAACATTCTAATAATTTGGGTCTAACGAATTCAATTCTTTAATAGGCCATTTGAGAACACAAGCTTAGGCCATTTGTGAACACAAGCTTATGGGTCTCATCAAAGCTCCGTCAATTTTTTAAGTCGGATCCTATTTTTTTCTGCCCAGCGGGCCTTACATTATAGTCAACTTCTTGCTTAAAGATTCAATTTCAAAAATTATGTTCAAATTAAATTTTGAATTTTGAATTTCAAATTTTCAACGAAATTTCAAAATATTTCTCAAATGCCACATATTCTCAAACTTAAATTTTTGAATCCAATCTACGTTAATATCTCTCAACTGACTTATCCAAACTCACCTATATCTTGTTTTGAACTTTTGAATCCAAACAAATTCCCTCGTTCGTTAACCGTTTAATTTTGAAATTTAAATACAAACATATTTTCTCAAATTTAAACGTAACACACTCAATTTTGAAATTTAAATTTTGAAATTGAAATACAAACATACGTCCTCAAATTTAAATGTAACATTTGAAATTGAAATACAAACATACCTCCTCAAATTTAAATGTAACATATTCAATTTTGAAATTTAAAATTTGAAATTTAAATACAAACATACTTCCTTAAATTCAAAATGTAATATATTCAATTCTGAAATTTAAAACTTAAAATTTAAATACGAACTTACTTCCTCATAACATACTCAATTCTGAAATTTGAAATTTAAAATTTAAATACAACCATACTCTCTCAATATATTTAAAATTTGAACATATCTTTTCAATTTTGAAATTTGAAATTTAAAATTGAACATATTCAATTTTAAAATTTGAATTTTGAAATTTGAACATATCTTTTCAATTTTGAAATTTGAAATTTAAAATTCGAACATATTCAATTTTAAAATTTGAATTTTGAAATTTGAACATATCTTTTCAATTTTGAAATTTGAAATTTAAAATTCGAACATATTCAATTTTAAAATTTGAATTTTAAAATTTGAACATATCTTTTCAATTTTGAAATTTGAAATTTAAAATTCGAACATATTCAATTTTAAAATTTGAATTTAAAATTTGAACATATCTTTTCAATTTTGAAATTTGAAATTTAAAATTCGAACATATTCAATTTTAAAATTTGAATTTTGAAATTTGAACATATCTTTTCAATTTTGAAATTTGAAATTTAAAATTCGAACATATTCAATTTTAAAATTTGAATTTTGAAATTTGAATATATCTTTTCAATTTTGAAATTTGAAATTTAAAATTCGAACATATTCAATTTTAAAATTTGAATTTTGAAATTTGAACATATCTTTTCAATTTTGAAATTTGAAATTTAAAATTCGAACATATTCAATTTTAAAATTTGAATTTAAAATTTGAACATATCTTTTCAATTTTGAAATTTGAAATTTAAAATTCGAACATATTCAATTTTAAAATTTGAATTTTGAAATTTGAACATATCTTTTCAATTTTGAAATTTGAAATTTAAAATTCGAACATATTCAATTTTAAAATTTGAATTTTGAAATTTGAACATATCTTTTCAATTTTGAAATTTGAAATTTAAAATTCGAACATATTCAATTTTAAAATTTGAATTTTGAAATTTGAACATATCTTTTCAATTTTGAAATTTGAAATTTAAAATTCGAACATATTCAATTTTAAAATTTGAATTTTGAAATTTGAACATATCTTTTCAATTTGAAATTTGAAATTTAAAATTCGAACATATTCAATTTTAAAATTTGAATTTTGAAATTTGAACATATCTTTTCAATTTTGAAATTTGAAATTTAAAATTCGAACATATTCAATTTTAAAATTTGAATTTAAAATTTGAACATATCTTTTCAATTTTGAAATTTGAAATTTAAAATTCGAACATATTCAATTTTAAAATTTGAATTTAAAATTTGAACATATCTTTTCAATTTTGAAATTTGAAATTTAAAATTCGAACATATTCAATTTTAAAATTTGAATTTAAAATTTGAACATATCTTTTCAATTTTGAAATTTGAAATTTAAAATTCGAACATATTCAATTTTAAAATTTGAATTTGAATTTGAACATATCTTTTCAATTTTGAAATTTGAAATTTAAAATTTGAACATATTCAATTCTAAAATTTGAATTTTTAATTTGAACATATCTTTTCAACTTTGAAATTTAAAATTCAAAATTCGAAATAATTTGAACGAGGTTCCCACGCATTTTTCTCAACGAACCAACGAACGTCGTTTCTCAACGAAACCACGTTTTCTCGCTAACCACTCAACAAACCCAACGAATCCCATACGATATTTCTCTACCCCTCCCAAAGGAGAGATTTTCCTTCACCGAGGGACAATTTTTTTTTCCATATTTTTCCACCACAAAAAAAGAACGTCCGATATTGTCCCATATTCCCACCACAAAAAGAAAAAAACCCGTCCCTCATCCTCAAGCGCCGATCGACTCCAGCACCTCCGGTCAACTTCCTCAAGCGCCGATCGACTCCAGCACCTCCGGTCAACCTCCTCATCCGCCGATCGACTCCAGCACCTCCGGTCAACTTCCTCAACCTCCTCCGGTCAACTCCTTCGATCAACTTCCTCGGCACCCGCAATCAACTTTCTCGGCTCTTTCTTTTGGACGTACTTTTCAGGTAAGAATTTATAAAAAAAAAAATAATAAATAAAGAGGAAAAAAAATAAAATAGAAAGAAAAAAAATAATTTCTTTGAAAGCCGGTTTGGGAACTCTGCGGACGAACCTTACTTCAGGCTGAAAAGAAAGAAAAAAAAAGAAAAAAGATAAAAAAAAAATAAATAATTTCTTTGAAAGCCGGTTTGGGAACTCTGCGGACGAACCTTACTTCAGGTTGAAAAGGAAGAGAAAAAGAAAAGAAAGAAAAAAAAAAAAAAAAAAAAGAAAGAAAGAAAAAAAATAATTTCTTTGAAAGCCGGTTTGGGAACTCTGCGGACGAACCTTACTTCAGGCTGAAAAGGAAGAGAAAAAGAAAAGAAAGAAAAAAAAAAAATAAAAAAGAAAGAAAGAAAAAAAATAATTTCTTTGAAAGCCGGTTTGGGAACTCTGCGGACGAACCTTACTTCAGGCTGAAAAGAAAGAGAAAAAAAAAATAAAAAGAAAAAAAATAATTTCTTTGAAAGCCGGTTTGGGAACTCTGCGGACGAACCTTACTTCAGGCTGAAAAGGAAGAGAAAAGAAAGAAAGAAAAAAAAAGAAAAAGAAAAAGAAAAAGAAAAAAGAAAAAATAAATAATTTCTTTGAAACCCGGTTTGGGAACTCTACGGACGCACCTTACTTCAGGCTAAAAAGAGAAACAAAAAAATAATAAAAAAAATAAAAATAGGAAAAGAAAAAAAAAAACCGGTTCGGATGATTTCTTCGGACATCCGAACCTAGGTTAAGCCAAAAATGAACCGCTTCGGATCCCAAATCAAATTACATTGAACCTCAAGTGGATTTCCTTCAAATCCTAAGTAAAAAAAAAAATATATAGAAACTTCTTCGGACCCCAAATAATTCCAAAAAGGAAATTTCTTCGGATACCTCATCAAAATAAAATAACGGAAAATTTTCTTCGGACGCCAAGTAAAATAAAAGGGGATATTGAAATAAATAGGAATTTCTTTGAATCGAGACAAAATTCAAATGAGTCCTAATCAACTTGTAGCCTAAGTCCGATTCAAAAAGGACTAATAAATGAACTCAATAAGGCTCACCCCATATGAAGGCCTCAAATTTACCCATATGAAAAGAAGGTCCAATCCATATACGGGTTCCAAATCCAGACCATATATGGGCACTGAATCAAATCCACATATGACATAAGGCCCAATCCGTATACGGGTCCCAAATCCAATCCGTATACGGGTCCCAAATCCAATCCACATACGGATCTCAAATCCAATCCACATATGACATAAGGCCCAATCCATATACGGGTCCCAAATCTAATCCACATATGGATCCCAAATCCAATCCACATACGGATCTCAAATCCAATCCACATATGACATAAGGCCCAATCCATATACGGGTCCCAAATCTAATCCACATATGGATCCCAAATCCAATCCACATACGGATCTCAAACCCAATCCACATATGACATAGGCCCAATCCATATACGGGTCTTAAATCCAGTCCACATACGGATCCCAAATCCAATCCACATATGGATCCCAAATCCAATCCACATACGGATCTCAAACCCAATCCACATATGACATAGGCCCAATCCATATACGGGTCTTAAATCCAGTCCACATACGGATCCCAAATCCAATCCACATATGGATCCCAAATCCAATCCACATACGGATCTCAAACCCAATCCACATATGACATAGGCCCAATCCATATACGGGTCTTAAATCCAGTCCACATACGGATCCCAAATCCAATCCACATATGGATCCCAAATCCAATCCACATACGGATCTCAAACCCAATCCACATATGACATAGGCCCAATCCATGTACGGGTCTTAAATCCAGTCCACATACGGATCCCAAACCCAATCTACATATGGATCCCAAATCCAATCCACATACGGATCTCAAATCCACTCCACATATGACATAGGCCCAATCCATATACGGGTCCCAAATCCAATCCACATATATACGGGTCCCAAATCCAATCCACATACGGATCTCAAATCCAATCCACATACGGATCTCAAATCCAATCCACATACGGATCTCAAATCCAATCCACATATGACACAGGCCCAATCCATATACGGATCTTAAATCCAGTCCACATACTATCCCAAATCCAACTCACAAATAAAACCCATAGCCCAATAAAACCCACAAATAAAACCCATAGCCCAATAAAACCCACAAACAAAATCCAAAACCCATTTCGATCCACAAATAAAACCCAAAACCCATAGCCCAATAAAACCCACAAATAAAACCCAAAACCCACTCCAACCCACAAATAAAATCCAAAACCTATTCGATCCACAAATAAAATCCAAAACCTATTCGATCCACAAATAAAACCCAAAACCCAAAACCTATTCGATCCATAAATAAAACCCAAAATCCAAACCCCATTCAATCTCATTGCCTTAACACATATAATTAAGGCAAAGCTATATCGAAACCGACTAGATTCTAAAATCATATACTTAGAATTTAGTCAAAGCAAATTTGGTCGGGCTCTAACACATATACTTAGAGTTCATCCAAACCAACCCAACTAACCCTAATACATATACTTAGGGTGCAGTTAACCTTTTACTCTAGCACATATGTCTAGGGTAGAAGCCAATTCAATTCAACTAATCCTAATACATATACTTAGGGTTAGCCTCTCATTCTAGCACATATAACTAGAGTGAAAAACATATCAAACTCGGCCAATCCTAATTCATATAGGACTTAGCCACCTCCTACTTTCGAGTAGCATCAAATCCGACCCACCTCAATACATATCCTTGGGGTTTGGTCTCTCCATTTTGGAACATATGCCAAATATGGAATCAAATATAATTGGACTCTAATACATATACTTAGAGCCAATTGAACCCAATTAAACTCTAACACATATAATTAGAGTTTAATATCGACTAGTTCTCAACACATATAAGCAGGATCAAGTCAATTTCGAATCCATCTAAATCCTAACCCATATACTTAGGATTTAGTCAATTATTAGGATACGATTTATTCTATCCTCCTCACAAAGGTCTCTTAATCGAAGGTGCCCCAATCACAAGGGGGTAATTAACAATAGATGCTTGCGTCTATTGGAAGTCATGGATCCGCAATACCTGATACCCACACATATACCATCCATACATACAAATATAAATCTGAATCATGAATACCATCCCACGGGAAATTCCAAAGAAAGGTGAACCGCGCGGGATGGGTCATTCGGGATCGCAGACAAAATGGCACGCCCGGTGGGACCTGGCTTTTCCTTCCATCTTTGAGACTTTTAATATATAACAAAAAAAAAAAAAAAAAAAAAAAAAAAAGCGGTAAAGGTAAATCCTAATACTTGCATCGAAGAAATAGCACCAACATATGCTGCTTTTACTGGGGGCATGATTACCTTTACTACCCTTTTTCAAGAATGCACGCAATATGGTCAATTCCTCGGGTGCAACCTCGAAAAAATAATCTAACGGGGGCATACCCAATCCTCTTCACCAACCCGTAGGTGAACAGTTCACCTACTCACCTACATCCAAAAGGATGCTGTTCAAAGGCAAGCTCATATTTTCGAAGAACCAGTTGAAAAAAAAAGAAAAAAAAAAAAAAAAAAAAAAGGAAAAAAAAAACGAAAGAAAAAAAAATCTCAAAAAAAAAAAAAAAAAAAAAAAAAAAAAAAACCATTCCCGGCTGTGGTATAACCCCACAGGCAAAAATGGGATCCCCGCTGTGAGGATACAACATTCGAACTCACAGGCAAAAGTTAGGGGAAGGCATCGGGTGAAAACCCATGTGGGCACCCGATTGCCACCAAAAACATATTTTTTTTCAAAGCAAACTCGTATTTTTCAATAAACCATATTTTTCAAAATAAACCAAAATAAACCCATATTTTTTTTAAACTCAAAAATATTTTTCTTTCAAACATATTTTTTGTCTACGCTAACTGATCTTAGGGTCGGTTATGTACAACAATTTTGTTGGCTCATCGAGACAAAATACACTCGTATTTTTCAATAAAAAAAAAATCTCTCTCAAAAAAAAAAAAAAAAAAAAAAAAAAAAAAAAAAGAAAACAAAAAAAAAAGAAGGAAAAAACAAAAAAAAAAAAAGAGAAAAAAAAAACAACAACAAAAAAAAAAAAAAAAAAAAAAAAAAAAAAAAATTCGGCTGTGGTATAACCCCACAGGCAAAAATGGGATCCCCGCTGTGAGGATACAACATTCGAACTCACAGGCAAAAGTTAGGGGAAGGCATCGGGTGAAAACCCATGTGGGCGCCCGATTGCCACCAAAACATATTTTTCTTTCAAAAAAAAAAAAAAAAAAAAAAATCCATATTTTTCAATAAACCCATATTTTTCAATAAACCCGTATTTTTTTAAAATAAACCAAAATAAACCCATATTTTTCAATACTCAAACATATTTGGTCTACGACACTGATCTTAGAACCGGTTATGAGCATCAATTATATTTGCTCGAAAAAAAAAAAAAAAAATTCTCAGAAGAAAAAAAAAAAGAAGAAAAAAAGAACGAAAAAAAAAAGAAAAAAAAAAGGGAAAAAAAAAATAAAACGAAAAAAAAAGAAGAAAAAAAAAAAGAAAAAAAAATTCCCGGCTGTGGTATAACCCCACAGGCAAAAATGGGATCCCCGCTGTGAGGATACACCATTCGAACTCACGGGCAAAAGGTAGGGGAAGGCATCGGGTGAAAACCCATGCGGGCGTCCGATTGCCACCAAAACATATTTTTCTTTCAAAAAAAAAAAAAAAAAATCCATATTTTTCAATAAACTCATATTTTTTTAATAAACCCGTATTTTTTAAAAATAAACCAAAATAAACCCATATTTTTTTTAACTCAAAAATATTTTTCTTGTCTACGACGGAATTCTAACTCACCTTAGGGTCGGTTATACGCAACAATTTCGATTGCTTCCCGAGACAAAATAAACTCATATATTTCAATACAAAAAAAAGAGAGGAGAAAATGCCCCCAAATTATAAGCCAGTTCAACCTAAATCGAATTTAGGTGGAATTATATGAACTGGACCATGCACCAGCTCGACCCCAAATCAAAGTCAAAGGGTTTTGAGCCAAAACGCAAAGAGGGTGACTCAAACCAAACTCGAAGGCGTCTTAAATCAGATCCAAACCAAATGCAATGGGGTTTCAAGTTCAAACGGATCTCGAACCTAACCATAAGGTTACGAGCCGAACCAAACTGAACTGCAGAAGGATCCAAGTCGAGCCGAATTATAAGGCCCGACCGAAATTGAATTCAAAGGGTCTCGAACTAAGTCATAATGGTTCGACCTAAACCATGTCTCAAAGGGTTCTGAACCAAAGTATAACGATTCGACTCAAATCGAATTCAAAAGGGACAAATCAAGTGAAGGCCTAAACCGGTTCAGCCCAAATCAAATACAAAAGGTTCAAACCAATTCAATTCGAACCCAACCTGAACAAAGGTTCAAATCGAACTTCAGGGATGATCCAAATCAAGCAAACCAGCTCCATCCGAACTGAAACAAATCAAGAGTTCAAACCGAGCTGCTGAGTCAACTTAATCGACTCGCAAACCTAATTTCAAACGACCGAAAAGTCATTAAACTAAACCCAATTTCAAACGACCGAAAAGTCATTAAACTAAACCCAATTTCAAACGACCGAAAAGTCATTAAACTAAACTCAACTTCAAACGACCGAAAAGTCATTAAACTAAACCCAAATTCCAAACGACCGAAAAGTCATTAAACTAAACCCAAATTTCAAACGACCGAAAAGTCATTAAACTAAACCCAAATTCAAACGACCAAAAAGTCATTAAACTAAACCCAACTTCAAACGACCGAAAAGTCATTAAACTAAACCCAACTTCAAACGACCGAAAAGTCATTAAACTAAACCCAATTTCAAACGACCGAAAAGTCATTAAACTAAACCCCATTTCAAACGACCGAAAAGTCATTAAACTAAACCCAATTTCATATGACCGAAAAGTCATTAAACTAAACCCAAATCCAAACGACCGGAAAGTCATTAAACTAAACCCATACCCATATCGACCGTCATGTCACTAAACTGAGCGACTCATATTCATATGGACCGCCATGTCACTAAACTGAGCAACCCATACCCATATCGACCGCCATGTCAATAAACTGAGCAACCCATACCCATATCGACCGCCATGTCAATAAACTGAGCGACCCATACCCATATCGACCGCCATGTCAATAAACTGAGCGACTCATACTCATATCGACCGCCATGTCACTAAACTGAGCGACTCATACTCATATCGACCGTCATGTCAATAAACTGAGCGATTCATACTCATTTCGACCGCCATGTCAATAAACTGAGCAACCCATACCCATATCGACCGCCATGTCAATAAACTGAGCAACCCCTACCTATATCGATCGTCATGTCAATAAACTGAGCAACACATACTCATATCGACCGCCATGTCATTAAACTGAGAAATTAAATTGGATGCGTAAAAAAAAAAAAATGAAAAAAAAAATGTGGAAAAACAAATGAAGAGAGAAAAACAATTGAATGTGCATCTTTTCACCGTACTCGTAACTCGTACAACGAAAAGATGGGGGGCATTTGTTTGAGGTAAAAAAAAAAAATTATTTTTTTTAAAAAAAAAGGGGGGGAAGATTTTGGTTGGTCCGTAATATTGATTTGTCTGTATAAGCCCAAAATTTTTAACATTCTAATAATTTGGGTCTAACGAATTCAATTCTTTAATAGGCCATTTGAGAACACAAGCTTAGGCCATTTGTGAACACAAGCTTATGGGTCTCATCAAAGCTCCGTCAATTTTTTAAGTCGGATCCTATTTTTTTCTGCCCAGCGGGCCTTACATTATAGTCAACTTCTTGCTTAAAGATTCAATTTCAAAAATTATGTTCAAATTAAATTTTGAATTTTGAATTTCAAATTTTCAACGAAATTTCAAAATATTTCTCAAATGCCACATATTCTCAAACTTAAATTTTTGAATCCAATCGAAATTCCTCATACGTTAATATCTCTCAACTGACTTATCCAAACTCACCTATATCTTGTTTTGAACTTTTGAATCCAAACAAATTCCCTCGTTCGTTAACCGTTTAATTTTGAAATTTAAATACAAACATATTTCCTCAAATTTAAACGTAACACACTCAATTTTGAAATTTAAATTTTGAAATTGAAATACAAACATACGTCCTCAAATTTAAATGTAACATTTGAAATTGAAATATAAACATACCTCCTCAAATTTAAATGTAACATATTCAATTTTGAAATTTAAAATTTGAAATTTAAATACAAACATACTTCCTTAAATTCAAAATGTAATATATTCAATTCTGAAATTTAAAACTTAAAATTTAAATACGAACTTACTTCCTCATAACATACTCAATTCTGAAATTTGAAATTTAAAATTTAAATACAACCATACTCTCTCAATATATTTAAAATTTGAACATATCTTTTCAATTTTGAAATTTGAAATTTAAAATTGAACATATTCAATTTTAAAATTTGAATTTTGAAATTTGAACATATCTTTTCAATTTTGAAATTTGAAATTTAAAATTCGAACATATTCAATTTTAAAATTTGAATTTTGAAATTTGAACATATCTTTTCAATTTTGAAATTTGAAATTTAAAATTCGAACATATTCAATTTTAAAATTTGAATTTAAAATTTGAACATATCTTTTCAATTTTGAAATTTGAAATTTAAAATTCGAACATATTCAATTTTAAAATTTGAATTTTGAAATTTGAACATATCTTTTCAATTTTGAAATTTGAAATTTAAAATTCGAACATATTCAATTTTAAAATTTGAATTTAAAATTTGAACATATCTTTTCAATTTTGAAATTTGAAATTTAAAATTCGAACATATTCAATTTTAAAATTTGAATTTGAATTTGAACATATCTTTTCAATTTTGAAATTTGAAATTTAAAATTTGAACATATTCAATTCTAAAATTTGAATTTTTAATTTGAACATATCTTTTCAACTTTGAAATTTAAAATTCAAAATTCGAAATAATTTGAACGAGGTTCCCACGCATTTTTCTCAACGAACCAACGAACGTCGTTTCTCAACGAAACCACGTTTTCTCGCTAACCCCTCAACAAACCCAACGAATCCCATACGATATTTCTCTACCGCTCCCTACTATAAAAAGGAGAGATTTTCCTTCACCGAGGGACAATTTTTTTTTCCATATTTTTCCACCACAAAAAAAGAACGTCCGATATTGTCCCATATTCCCACCACAAAAAGAAAAAAACCCGTCCCTCATCCTCAAGCGCCGATCGACTCCAGCACCTCCGGTCAACTTCCTCAAGCGCCGATCGACTCCAGCACCTCCGGTCAACCTCCTCATCCGCCGATCGACTCCAGCACCTCCGGTCAACTTCCTCAACCTCCTCCGGTCAACTCCTTCGATCAACTTCCTCGGCACCCGCAATCAACTTTCTCGGCTCTTTCTTTTGGACGTACTTTTCAGGTAAGAATTTATAAAAAAAAAATAATAATAAATAAAGAGGAAAAAAAATAAAATAGAAAGAAAAAAAATAATTTCTTTGAAAGCCGGTTTGGAAACTCTGCGGACGAACCTTACTTCAGGCTGAAAAGAAAGAAAAAAAAAGAAAAAAGATAAAAAAAAAAATAAATAATTTCTTTGAAAGCCGGTTTGGGAACTCTGCGGACGAACCTTACTTCAGACTGAAAAGGAAGAGAAAAAGAAAAGAAAGAAAAAAAAAAAAGAAAAAAAGAAAGAAAGAAAAAAAAATAATTTCTTTGAAAGGCGGTTTGGGAACTCTGCGGACGAACCTTACTTCAGGCTGAAAAGGAAGAGAAAAAGAAAAGAAAGAAAAAAAAAAGAAAAAAGAAAGAAAGAAAAAAAAATAATTTCTTTGAAAGCCGGTTTGGGAACTCTGCGGACGAACCTTACTTCAGGCTGAAAAGAAAGAGAAAAAAAAAATAAAAAGAAAAAAAAATAATTTCTTTGAAAGCCGGTTTGGGAACTCTGCGGACGAACCTTACTTCAGGCTGAAAAGGAAGAGAAAAGAAAGAAAGAAAAAAAAAGAAAAAGAAAAAGAAAAAGAAAAAAGAAAAAATAAATAATTTCTTTGAAACCCGGTTTGGGAACTCTACGGACGCACCTTACTTCAGGCTGAAAAGAGAAACAAAAAAATAATAAAAAAAATAAAAATAGGAAAAGAAAAAGAAAAAAACCGGTTCGGATGATTTCTTCGGACATCCGAACCTAGGTTAAGCCAAAAATGAACCGCTTCGGATCCCAAATCAAATTACATTGAACCTCAAGTGGATTTCCTTCAAATCCTAAGTAAAAAAAAATATATATAGAAACTTCTTCGGACCCCAAATAATTCCAAAAAGGAAATTTCTTCGGATACCTCATCAAAATAAAATAACGGAAAATTTTCTTCGGACGCCAAGTAAAATAAAAGGGGATATTGAAATAAATAGGAATTTCTTTGAATCGAGACAAAATTCAAATGAGTCCTAATCAACTTGTAGCATAAGTCCGATTCAAAAAGGACTAATAAATGAACTCAATAAGGCTCACCCCATATGAAGGCCTCAAATTTACCCATATGAAAAGAAGGTCCAATCCATATACGGGTTCCAAATCCAGACCATATATGGGCACTGAATCAAATCCACATATGACATAAGGCCCAATCCGTATACGGGTCCCAAATCCAATCCGTATACGGGTCCCAAATCCAATCCACATACGGATCTCAAATCCAATCCACATATGACATAAGGCCCAATCCATATACGGGTCCCAAATCTAATCCACATATGGATCCCAAATCCAATCCACATACGGATCTCAAATCCAATCCACATATGACATAAGGCCCAATCCATATACGGGTCCCAAATCTAATCCACATATGGATCCCAAATCCAATCCACATACGGATCTCAAACCCAATCCACATATGACATAGGCCCAATCCATATACGGGTCTTAAATCCAGTCCACATACGGATCCCAAATCCAATCCACATATGGATCCCAAATCCAATCCACATACGGATCTCAAACCCAATCCACATATGACATAGGCCCAATCCATATACGGGTCTTAAATCCAGTCCACATACGGATCCCAAATCCAATCCACATATGGATCCCAAATCCAATCCACATACGGATCTCAAACCCAATCCACATATGACATAGGCCCAATCCATATACGGGTCTTAAATCCAGTCCACATACGGATCCCAAATCCAATCCACATATGGATCCCAAATCCAATCCACATACGGATCTCAAACCCAATCCACATATGACATAGGCCCAATCCATATACGGGTCTTAAATCCAGTCCACATACGGATCCCAAATCCAATCCACATATGGATCCCAAATCCAATCCACATACGGATCTCAAACCCAATCCACATATGACATAGGCCCAATCCATATACGGGTCTTAAATCCAGTCCACATACGGATCCCAAATCCAATCCACATATGGATCCCAAATCCAATCCACATACGGATCTCAAACCCAATCCACATATGACATAGGCCCAATCCATGTACGGGTCTTAAATCCAGTCCACATACGGATCCCAAACCCAATCCACATATGGATCCCAAATCCAATCCACATACGGATCTCAAATCCACTCCACATATGACATAGGCCCAATCCATATACGGGTCCCAAATCCAATCCACATATATACGGGTCCCAAATCCAATCCACATACGGATCTCAAATCCAATCCACATACGGATCTCAAATCCAATCCACATATGACACAGGCCCAATCCATATACGGATCTTAAATCCAGTCCACATACTATCCCAAATCCAACTCACAAATAAAACCCATAGCCCAATAAAACCCACAAATAAAACCCATAGCCCAATAAAACCCACAAACAAAATCCAAAACCCATTTCGATCCACAAATAAAACCCAAAACCCATAGCCCAATAAAACCCACAAATAAAACCCAAAACCCACTCCAACCCACAAATAAAATCCAAAACCTATTCGATCCACAAATAAAATCCAAAACCTATTCGATCCACAAATAAAACCCAAAACCCAAAACCTATTCGATCCATAAATAAAACCCAAAATCCAAACCCCATTCAATCTCATTGCCTTAACACATATAATTAAGGCAAAGCTATATCGAAACCGACTAGATTCTAAAATCATATACTTAGAATTTAGTCAAAGCAAATTTGGTCGGGCTCTAACACATATACTTAGAGTTCATCCAAACCAACCCAACTAACCCTAATACATATACTTAGGGTGCAGTTAACCTTTTACTCTAGCACATATGTCTAGGGTAGAAGCCAAATCAATTCAACTAATCCTAATACATATACTTAGGGTTAGCCTCTCATTCTAGCACATATAACTAGAGTGAAAAACATATCAAACTCGGCCAATCCTAATTCATATAGGACTTAGCCACCTCCTACTTTCGAGTAGCATCAAATCCGACCCACCTCAATACATATCCTTGGGGTTTGGTCTCTCCATTTTGGAACATATGCCAAATATGGAATCAAATATAATTGGACTCTAATACATATACTTAGAGCCAATTGAACCCAATTAAACTCTAACACATATAATTAGAGTTTAATATCGACTAGTTCTCAACACATATAAGCAGGATCAAGTCAATTTCGAATCCATCTAAATCCTAACACATATACTTAGGATTTAGTCAATTATTAGGATACGATTTATTCTATCCTCCTCACAAAGGTCTCTTAATCGAAGGTGCCCCAATCACAAGGGGGTAATTAACAATAGATGCTTGCGTCTATTGGAAGTCATGGATCCGCAATACCTGATACCCACACATATACCATCCATACATACAAATATAAATCTGAATCATGAATACCATCCCACGGGAAATTCCAAAGAAAGGTGAACCGCGCGGGATGGGTCATTCGGGATCGCAGACAGACGCCCCACTTCCCAGGGGGTCACCCATCCTAGAACTACTCTCTTAACCTCTTAAGCCTTGCTACCACCCAAAATGCTATAGCCGGGTTCAGAGATTTAGTCCTATTATATCATTTATATATAGGACTAATCAAAATTCCGGGGATGTCACATTCTTCCCCCCTTTAAGCCCTGACGTCCACGTCAGGCTCAAGCACACTCACAAGCACTAGGTGATGTAAGACTCGTCTCGCTAGCCTTAGCCGACCTTGTGGGGAGCTGCACTCCACCCACAACGGTCATTAGCCGGGGAGCCTCGCTATACCCGCTATATAAACCTGGCTCAGCCGAGACTCATCTCACATTTCCGGCTTGTGAATGACTCTGATACCAACTGTGACGCCCCACCCACTTCCCAGGGAGTCACCCATCCTAGAACTACTCTAGCTCTAGCACGCTTAACTCTCATAACCTATTGGATCTTGCTACCATCCAAAATGCTCTAGCCGGGTTAAGAGATTTAGTTCTATTATATCATTTATATATAGAACTAATACACATTTCGGGGGTGTCACATTGTCACGCCCCGAGTTTAAAAACCAGCGTCTAATTTTTTTTTTTTTTTTTTTTTTTTTTTTGAAATCAGAGTTTGAAACCAGCCAGGGCGCAACAGACCGCCACATATATAGAAGAGTCCCAATCCCACTGGGGATTGAGCCTTTCCTATATATACACGGCTAGCTTGGCAATCAATCAGAGTACTAACTACGTATCACTAATACAACACAGATATTACAACAACTTTTCAATTACATTACATTTCCTTGTTACATCAAATAACTAAATACTTGGGCTATCGGTTGTCCAGGGTCAAGCTCTACCTCGTGATCTCACCAACTCGTCCCGACATCTCAACACCCGCTCGACCTGAAAAACAGTCACCCGAGGGTGTGAGACACACCGGAGTGTATCCCAGTGGGCACGACGAGCCGAGAAATAGCAGATCGTACCTACTGGTATACAATGCTAGAGGATAGTAATAGATCATGGGTTAGGGTAAAGCAGATATATAACTGGTGCTGTAAAGGAAGCAAAACTCATAATCTGGGTACAAGTATAGGAGATAATTTTAGCAGAAATTTAAAACAGGACAATCAGGTGTCAAGATGAAAGCAGGTTACAACTAGAGCAGGATAAACAAGCAGAATTATGACCAAGGAATTATAATCAAAAGCATCACTGAGTTAGGACAATCAGAAATAATATAACTAAGGAACTATAATCAAGGCATCAAGGAGTTAGGGCAATCAGCAATATAACAATGAAACTATAATCAAAGGCATCACATGGAATCATATATAGGTAGATAACTAGAAGTCAGGTCAAAGAATCAAAGAAGCATGTTAAAGCAACTTAACCACACATGCATCAAATAAATGAAAACACAAAGACCCAATCACAAGCTACCATATTGGCCTTCACAAGACCTCAGGCAAGGCTGCCCAACCTAGCACCAACCTGGTTGACATTCCCTCCACTGAGGGTCACGGGTTGCAACTGCTAACCACTTTACCGATAAAGTACACCGCTACGGGTGATCGGTCCGCTGGTGTACGTGAAGAACAACGGTACGGGCGAATCATATGCAAATGCTCAAACTGGCGGTCCACTGACCGGGTAATCGGCTACAAGCCGGGAAATCCCCACTGGGATGCAATGATAAGATCAACTGAATCTCAACTCTCATGCAGGAATAATCAGCAACTAAACAATAAATCTCAACTCATATGCAAATCAAGGCAAATCTCAGCTAATCATAAGCTCATAGATAAACTCAACTCAATCACACAAACCAACCAAATGATACAAAACTTAAACACATATTTTTAAGAAAACTGTTTTAAAAAGTCCAAACCCCGAAAAGCATTGCCCTCGTCCTATCAAACAAGAACAGACTCAGGCGACACTACGAAGCTTGGGTTTCCAAACCTCGTAGAGCAATTGCCTTTGTCCTATCAAACAAGAACAGACTCCGGCGACCCTACGAAGCTTGGGTTTCCAAACCTCGTAGAGCAATTGCCTTTGTCCTATCAAACAAGAACAGACTCCGGCGACCCTACGAAGCTTGGTAAAAACATCAGTTAAACAAATCTATGTGCTCAGCAGTGTATCATTTGATCGACAGGACAAACAGGCTTACTCATCAACCATGGAAATGTCCGAGTAAAAGTATAAATGCTAGAGGTGCTATGAACAATCATGTAAGGCAGAATAGAACTGATAACAGGCATAGATCAGGCAGATAGCAGGTATAATGAAATCAAAGAAAGGCAGGCTCAAAGAGACTAAGTTAAGCTGCAAAAACAGGGGTCCAACCAGTATCGCACCCCAGAGGGCCGAACTGATAAAATCCGGACCGAAGATAACCCACCTGATATAACGCAGGCGGCTAATCGTATCTGCAACTTACTCGAAGACCAGAGATAACTGGAACACCTGAATCAAATATGTTGTTCAGAAATTTTATTTAACTCTTAATCTAACATTTGCAAATTCCAATTTAAAACCTGGTTATCTTTTAACCCTAACTTGACTTATCCCCTTTTAACCTTCTATTATCCAAATTTGACAATTTATAGGTTCATTTCAAACTGTATTCTCTATTTGGTGAAATTACCAAATTGCCCCTCCCGGGAATTCCCTTTTGGACTTTCGGGAGACTCGGGCTGTCTAACAGGGTCGCTGGCTCAACCAGATTCTACTGGGACTCAACAGTCGACCTGGTGAAACCGCCGCAATTCCTCGAATTGCGCGATTATCACCCGGATACCGAAAGATCGACGATTTTGCCGATTTTCGAACCGAATTCCGATTTCCGCTCAACGGGAGCCGCTGGATTCCTAACGAAAAGTTTAGGAACCAATAAAACAGTTTACTAACCAGTATATGATGTGATTTTTGCATCTAGACCCCTAGGGTTTCTATATTTTCACTTTTAGTGCCAATTTGGTCACTGTTTTTGCTCGTTCTTTTAACTGGAGATTCATTTTAACATTCCGTCACTTCCAGCAGGTTATTTATGTCTTGCTGAACACCATGCTCACCCATTTGTGGCAGCACGGGTCCCGAGACAAATTTTGGCCCACAACATATGCACTAACATAGCCTAAAAGCTATTTTGTTTCTTCGGGACTTCAAACAGTGATTATAACGCGAGCATCGCGTCCAGTGACCCCAAATTAGCCTAGGGCACACTGTCGCGGCTTCGCAACCAGCCCAGAACAATGTTTTGTTCAAACATTTCTTTAAAAGGATGATTAAACTATAACTTGTTAATTTAAACTTCAAACAGGAAAACTTTGTATATCAAAGTTGCTCTAAACATTGTTAAGACACCAGGGCTTGCACTGGTTGCAGCCCAAGTCTGCTGGATCACAGAGATCCATCTTCTTGCAAACATACAAGTTTATAAAACTCCAATTCTTTATCCACTCAGTTTCTGTTTGAACTGAAGTGAGCACAGAGCTCAGGGGATGAATTTGAGCAACTTTCATATTCACAACTTTGTCAAATTCAGTTTTAAAGTTCATTGTGGCATTTAATCAAACACATGGCATGCACCAACTATATACCTTTACATACAACATTTCCAAGCTTAGTTCTCTGCAAATACTGAACCAGAGGGCATATAACTTGGATGGGAATGCTTCTAAAAACTGCAGCAAGGTTTCTCTCCAACTTGATTCCAAGCTTGCTCCCAGATTTAGCCGAAATCAAGAAGAAGAAGATGGAGCCAAACCTTGAAATTCGTGATCATTCATACAGAGGTTCTGGGACCCAACCAAAAGCACCAACAGGTGCTAAATCCCTCGGGGAAACTTCCTGTATCTGTGGCCGGCAACAAACACGGCGGCGGCGCGGCGAAACCAAGAGCTCGGTTTGGAGCTCTCCACCTCTAATGGTGAAATTTCACAGAGGCAACATGAAACCTTTTAACATGGATAGAAATGTTCCTCTGCCCCACACGAAGCTTCCCGACCTTTCCTTCTCGGCCGGAGGTGGCCGGAGCGCCGGCGGCCGCGTTTGAGCTCCAATTCGGGTTAACCATGCCAACTTGGATTTCAAGCTGCATGGGAGCCATGCAAATACATGGGAGCACTCCTCTAGGTCCCAGCAAGTGTTCTGGGTAGGTGTCCGGCGCTGGAGAGGCCCGCCGGCGCCGGAGCACGAGGCTCGGCCAACACACAAGAAACCCGAAAATTAGGGCATTAAAGTTCTCCCAATTTACTCAACTATATTCCACTAAACTTTGCAGATAAATTATACATGTTCTACAGTCCCTTCCCTCCAATTTTGAACTTCATTGATTTATTATTTGAAACACAAGGCCGCGGCGGAGCAATTATTAGGGTTCCGGCCATCTAATGCTCCCGCCGGCCATGCACTTTGCATGGGAGCTCGGGGCTTGGACTGTAGCGTCCTAAGGACCCAAGAAGTCCACTGCTAAGGGTCTCGGGCTCACACAACTAGTGGTTAGAGCTCCTTACCTTTGCCGGACTTGGGAAAGATAGGAAGAAGCCGGATCTCACTCTCCCTCCTTCGCGCGGCCTCGGCAAGCACCTAGGGAGGTCCTCCAATTATCAGGAACACCACAGGAACTCTAGAACCAAACCTTGATCAACTTGGTCCCAAGTTTCTTCCTTCTCTCTCTCTCTCGGTTCCCTCTCAAGGTAGCAAGTGTCCCTCAGCCACCCCCACTCCGGCTGGGTCTGGGTAATACAGAGAACCAAGAGATGCCTAGGATCCTCCAACCAACTCCTCGTGTACACACCCCAAAAGACCAAAAGCCATCTTTGGATTAAATGCTAGATTCCTTTGCAAAAAGGCTTTGGGTTCGGTTCACACTAAACCCTAACATCCGAGATCCACTTAGTGAGTGTAAATTGCACCCAACACCCTAGTGTTTAAGTCCCCTACCATATGGTGCATAAAATGTAAGCATTCCTTACAATTTAGTCCAATTTAGGTGCTTTTCACGCATTTCGAGAAAATCCGCTCATCATTTTGCTAAACGGACTTCGCCACGACGTCCGGCTCGTCGAGACCTGTCAAGTAGCGTATTTGTTTTCTTTGTTTGACGCTCGGATAATTTCTCGGGCCATAAAGTTTGTCGAAATGCGGTATATTGCACGCATCCCGATGCACCCAGGTTGCCAAACGCGAAAACCGTCAGTGCCATCGCGTTCAGAACGTCGAAATTAGCTAGGACTCATTACTCATACCCCTATGTTAAAACTCTGAATAATGGTTCGGCCATTAGTGATCTCGAGGAATTAAAAATCGAGAGTTACTATTCACTTTAAGTCGCGGGGCCAGCCTTTTTGATCTCTGATTTCTGGAAGATCCGACCGTCGGATTGAAAACATATGAATATAAAATTTCTATGTTTCGACGAGACGATCGCAATGGTGATCTCGGATTTTCCAGATCAGACCCCGACCGAAAATCAATATTTCTGGGCCCACTATTGGCCCACTATCTCTCCACTTTTGCCAAAATTGACAAATTTTAAATATTTAAAAGCAAACAGAGGTTTTTAAATTCTGGATTACTACACACATTCTTTCCCCCTTTAAGCCCTGACATCCTCGTCAGGCTCAAAGACACTCACAAGCACCAGGCGATGTGAGACTCGTCTTGCTAGCCTTAGCCGACCTTGTGGGGAGCTGCACTCCACCCACAACGGTCATTAGCCGGGAAGCCTCGCTCTACCCGCTATATAACCCTGGCTCAGCCGAGACTCATCTCACATTTCCGGCTGGTGAATGTCTCTAATACCAACTGTGACGCCCCACTTCCCAGGGGGTTACCCATCCTAGAACTACTCTAGCTCCAGAACGCTTAACTCTCTTAACCTATTAAGTCTTGCTACCACCCAAAATGCTATAGCCGGGTTAAGAGATTTAGTCCTATATATCATTTATATATAGGACTAATCCAAATTCCGGGGATGTCACAGTAGTGATGTCTGATGTTCCCCGCATAGTTCTGGATGATCTAGCAGCCTTGGGTTATTGTAGACGACTCCCGAAAACCAAAAAGGACTTTCGGGGGAAGAGGGTGTTCAATGATTTGACACCGGTCTAGCTTGGGGTGGCACCCGAAATGTTGATGCTCCTAGTTGGAGTGCGGTATGGAAGTTTCATATGTGGGTGGGCTGTTGCCCTCCACACTAAACAGTGTGCAACCCTGTTGTGAAAGAACGACTGCGGGATTATCAGGAATTCCTGCAAGTTGAGATTGGGTCGTTAGTGGTGATGGGAAGAGCAAGTGCTCGGTTGTGTCCTTCCCCTAGTCGGTGAAGTTAGCGAGACGTAGGATCTAGAGTTCCCGCGGATCGAGTTAAGGATTCGCGGACGAGAGGTTCGTGTGATTTTGTCAAGAGGACTGTGTAATGCCCAGTGGTGGCATGTAGTGAGCCCAGTTTGGGGATGAAACTCCCCTTATTCGACCAAAGTTGAGTCGGGGTTCGGTTGTGGTTTTGCGGACAAAACTCCTAAAAAGAGGGAGGAATGCAGTGCACCGGCTTTGCAAATAGCAAAGTGCGGTTAAATTACTCCGAGCATGTCCAAAGTGTTATTAAGAATGAATTTGGAGTGTTTTGGTTCGAAGCAAAAGTCTTCGGATCAAAAGTGAGTTGAGAATGTAGCGAGCTGAAACTTGGTGTTTTGGTTTGAACTTTGGCCAAATTGGGCAAAGTGCAATGAGAACGTGTTCTAAAGGTGTTTCCCGAGGTGCGTGCAAAATTTCAAGCAAAATCGAGCTCATACGGTGCGAAATTGCCTTAGAAACAGACTCTGAAGGTTAAATGTGCGAAAATCTGTCTAAGTGCATAAATTTGTGCTCAGTACAGGTACACCATTTTGGGTACCGGTAAGCCATGCATTTGGTGCTGGAAATTACATAGGGTACCGGTACTAAATGCTGAATACCGGTACGCAGTGTGCCCGAATGCAGGAAAACAACCAAGAAAAATTCTAAATCCTTGGGTACCGGTACCCTATGCAAAACAGGGAGTTTTCCAGCCTCAGGTTGGAGAAATTTTATACTTGGGTACCAACACTCAACCCCGTGTACTGGTACTCAATGCCCAGAATGCTGGGACAATGAGATGAATTCTTTTGTAAGTGGGAGTAGTTTGGTAAATTCACCCCACCAGCCACCCCAGGTATAAAATCCTCTCTCCCTCTCTCTCCTCATTCCCATCTCTTTCTCCATCTTCCTACGTGAGAAACAAGAGGAAAGAAAAGAGAAGAAAAGAAAAGGAAGGAAAAGAGAAGAAGAAGAAGAAGAAGCTAGGGTTTTGGGTTCTGATCTCCAAGGAGTTTAGGAATTTCGTGGTCGGCTTCAAAAGAGCCTTTTAAGAGGAGTCAGGGCTCATTCCTCTTTCTCTCTTGGTCAAGAAACCCTAAAAAAGAGGTATGTAAATTCTAGGGTTTCTTCTTAAGGTTTCTTTTTGGGTTCAAATGAGATGGAAATCATCTCTAATGGAGTTTTTCTCCATTTTTAGGTTTTTCTTATGGAAGTAAAGAGATCAAATCATCTCTTTTGTAAGAGCATCTCAAAAGGGGATTTCTACTCCCTTTTCTTTCTCTTGGGTTAAAGAACCCACATTAGAGTGTAAAGTTTAGAGTCTTTATTTTAGGGTCATTAAAGAAATAGAAATAATCTCTTATGGTTCTAATTCCCATTTTAGGAATTTTCTTGGAGAAGAAGGAGATCAAGTTCAACCTTCTTGCAAAGAGCTTAAGGTGGGGGATTCTTTCGAAAATGGGTGACCTCTCCCCTTTGTCCATTGCATTGATTTTTAGAAGCATGTTAGTAAGTGGGTTAAGGTGAAAAGGTGATGAATGTGGACAATTAGGGTGTAGTCCCAAAAGAGAACATGCTAAACCTAATATGGGTTATATTGGCTATTGTAAGTAGCAAGGGATTGATATGAATGTGGCCATGATAGGGTATAACCCTAAGAATCATGTAAATGAGATCAAGTTTTGGGCATGGCCCTAGAAAACGATGTAACAAACCTTAAGACAGGTTAATTATGCGAAGTACATGATGGTTGTATAACCTAGGAGAAGGTTTGGTCAAAGTGCATGGATAAAAATTAGGAGAAAACCTAGATTAAGGAAGTTGAACGAGTGGCATCAAACTTAGGAATTTATCCTAGGATTGAACGAGTGGCATTGTCTTAGGAGATAACCTAAGGACATTGGATAGAGTATTTAACATAGAGTCAATGAACTCTAGGTTAAGCATGATATGGAACTTAGGTAAAGGAAACCTAAGATGAACTAGTAGAGTTTAAACTCTCAAATAATGAATTAGAGTCAATGTAACTCTAAGTTGAATGTGAAATAGAAAAATAGAGTTAATGTAACTCCAGGTTGAACGTGGAATAAGAAAATAGAGTTAAGGAACGTCGCCGCAAGGAAGAGGCGGGGCAGAGAAGGAGGCGGCGGCGGCATGGGCAGAGGAGGAGGCGGGGTATAGGAGTTAATTAATTAGGGCTTGGGGTTTCGGCAGAGGAGGCGGGGTATAGGAGTTAATTAATTAAGGCTTGGACGGCAAAGAGGAATATTGGGCGATGGGGTTTGGGCAGAGGAGGAGGCGGGGTATAGGCCTTAATTAATTAAGGCTTGGGTTTCGGCAAAGAGGAATATTGGGCGATGGATTAATTAACGTACGTAGATAGCTAGGTTAATTTTAGGGTAATTTTTTAATTTCAAGAGATTTTAATTAATGTATGTAGAAGTTAATTTTTTTGCTGTGTGGGTCAGGTTGAAAAATTTTTTAATTCCAAGGGGCCGGTTTGAGATTTTTTTTTTTTTTTTCCTTACGCGCGAGCGTGAATTTTGTTACCGCGTGCGTAAAAAAAACTAATTAAAGAGATTATTTATTGGTGGCGTTTTTAATTTTTTATTGGTGGCAATTTTAATATTTATTGGTAACACTTTTATGGAGTATTCAATTGGTGGTAATTATCTTGTATTAAAGTGCCGCCAATTATCTTAAAATTACACGAATTAAAAAAATAAATAAGTAAATAAATATAAAATTTTATTAAAGGCATTTATTTAAAAGTGCCACTAATACACATATATAAAATTTTGTAACAAAATGCTAAATGCCCCATCCACACTTAATATTTTAACCCAAGTCCTTCACAGTAACTCTATTTCACACTTAGGTCCTTCTCCCTAAAGCAGCACGGATTTCGGAGCATAAAATATAGGGGCCTCTGTGTAAAATATAGTATTTTTCACAATTTTCACGTTTTTCGAGGCATTCGAGTCGTCAAATCGAAAAACGGACTTCGCCACGACGTCCGGCTCGACGAAATCTATTAGATAGCGATTTTCGTTTCTTGACGCGACGTCCGGATAAAACCTCGTTCCATAATTACTGTACAAAAATATAGTTTATCACGCTTTTCGAGACTCTAGAATTGTCAAACTGAAATTCCGTCTACGCCATTGCGTTCAAATCGATGAAACCGATCAAAACGACTACTTGGATCGCTATGTTTGGAGTCCGAACAGCAAATTAGCCAACGTTGCAACCGATGGAGTCCCGAGTTTAGGGGTTACTGTTTATCTACAGTAACTCACTTAACGTACTGTGCACAGGGCCAGTACTGTTACATTGGTCGCGATATTCGCCCGCTTATTCGCTGATTTCTGTAAGATCCGACCGTCAGATCGAAATTTGCTGAATATGAATCTCACTCAGTTCGACGAGACGATCGCAACGGTGATCTCGGATTTTTAATATCATGTCCAGATTGAAAAATAGCCTTTTTTGCTTCGTAAATTGTGTAAGTTGCACACCGGCGTTTGACCAGTCAGGTCATTTTAGACTTTTTAAACCCGAACCAAGACTGAATTTCACTTTCTTTCTATTTATTTAAAAATAGAAAAATCTGACTATTACAGTTACTATTCACAACTTAAGTTGTGGGCCCCACTTCACTCTTCGCTGATTTCGAGACAATTCGACCGTCAGATCGAAAATTAGTTTACATCATTTTTTATCAATTCGACGAGACGGTCGCACTAGTGATTTCAGATTATCGAGATCAAACTCGGATCAGTAAGTCGGGGGACCGTGTTCCGAAAACTGCAATTTGCATACCGGTACACAAACACTTAGGTTTGTTTTGCATTTAATTTTCACGAGTCTTACATTAAGTGGCCCAACGTTATCGATGGTGACAAATGGTGAATTGAAAAGTAAATATGTGGCGATAAAATTTGCCACAATAATTACTTATTGTTATTGTGGCCAAAGTTTATTGTTGGCCGCAAATAGTACATCGAATTAGTGACGATCATTAAAACACCCCTACCGTAGGTATACGAAAATTCTGATTAAGATTAATAGTGAAGACAAGTTGAAAATAGCCACGAAAATCTTAATAAATGTGTGGCCATACAAATTCGCCACAGTTAATTATTATTATTTTAGTGGCCCAACGTTATCGATGGTGACAAATGGTGAATTGAAAAGTAAATATGTGGCGATAAAATTTGCAACAATAATTACTTATTGTTATTGTGGCCAAAGTTTATTGTTGGCCGCAAATAGTGCAAAAATCTTAATAAATGTGTGGCCATACAAATTCGCCACAGTTAATTATTATTATTTTAGTGGCCCAACGTTATCGATGGTGACAAATGGTGAATTGAAAAGTAAATATGTGGCGATAAAATTTGCAACAATAATTACTTATTGTTATTGTGGCCAAAATTTATTGTTGGCCACAATTAGTGCATCGAATTAGTGACGATAATTAAAACACCCCTACCGTAGGTATACGAAAATTCTGATTAAGATTAATAGTGAAGACAAGTTGAAAATAGCCACGAAAATCTTAATAAATGTGTGGCCATACAAATTCGCCACAGTTAATTATTATTATTTTAGTGGCCCAACGTTATCGATGGTGACAAATGGTGAATTGAAAAGTAAATATGTGGCGATAATATTTGTCACAATTATTTCTTACTATTATTGTGGCCAAAATCTAGCGATAGCCGCAAATACTGCATCGAATTAGCGGCGCTCATTACTAAATTCCTACGGTAAGTATATGAAAATTTGAGTTAAGATTAATAGTGAGGAAACATTGAAAATAGCCACAAAAAAGGTTAATATAGTAGGGTTCATTAATTGGCCACAAAATATTGGCCACAAAAGATCTATTTTCTTGTAGTGAACTCTAGGTAAAAGATGGAAATGCAACTAGAGTAATGAACTCTAGGTTAAGGTGAAAAATGGGTAATAGAATTAATGAACTCTAAATTAAAGTGAAAGATGAAATAGAGTTAGTAAACTCTAGACCTATGTTGAATGCGAATAGAGTTAATAGACTCCAGGCCAAATATAACTGAAAGTGAATAATGCCCTTGGGACATAGTGAAACCCTATTATGAACATAGGGTTAAAAGATAAAGAATGAGCAATTAAGCAGGGAATGAATGAGAGTGAAAGGGCAAAGAAATAAAAAAATGGCCAAGTGGCCAGGTTAAGTTTAAATGTATAAGAACAAGATGTTCGAATCTAAATTGGTGTTAGAGACACCCAAGCTATCCTAGAGTAAATAACCTAGGATAAAAGAGAAAAAGTAAAGTGAAAGATAAAAAGAATTATGTTGCAACATATCAAGATGGTTTGGTGGGAGATGTCGATCCCCTTCGACTCCCAGGGGAGATATCGATCCTCCTCGACTCCCCAGGTTATGGCGGGAGATGCCGATCACCCTCGACTCCCTAGATAGTGCTTGGAGATGGCGATCCCCTTAGACTCCAAGTGACTAGCGGGCGCGGCGATGTCGATCACCCTTGACGCCGTGGGCCGACCAGTGAGAATGCAAAGATAAAAGAGAAAAGAAAAGCAAAGTCAAAGTGAAAGGAAAAAGCAAAAAGGTTAATTAAATGAAAAAGAAATGGATAATCGTACCTTCGGGGGTAAAACGTAAATCTTGTCGGAGTTAAGGGCAAGGACCCTTTCCCGGGTAGTGACCCGTATGACAAAGTTCCCCATTGGGCGGGGTAGCACTTGCGGGTGCTATCAGCAACCTTGGACTATCTCGTCTTATGGTAGCTTAACTGCCGGTCTCGGGCCCGTTGGGCGAGATTCTCCAAAGGGTGAGCAACTTGAACCAAAGTGCAAGATTGTGAAAGGGAAAAGAAATAGTAGAGTGGCCTAAGTGGTCGGGTTAGCATGACCCTTGTGTAGCGTCATAGTGGCCGAGCTTACGGACAGTAGCCTAGTGAGGAACATATGATAGAAAAGAGACAATGAACATACACAATAGTGTAGAGAGATTCATGCATGTGCAATATATTTGTTAGCATCTGTAGTTATTTTACAGTTATTATGTTATTACTATCATGATTCCATTGGACCAAGCAGTGTAGAACTTTCCTTCTCGGTGGTTGAACCCACTGGGAACTTTGTTGTAGTTCTCACACCCTGTAATATCATGACTTTTTGTGTATCATTTTACCCTCTTGCTAATAAATTACATATTAGGAAAAATCGAATTATCGAGTTTTCTTAAGTTGACTATCGTGCGGTGCGGATATTTTTCTGTGATAGAGCTCGGGAAACGATGAACGGCGGTGCAATCGAATCTGAAATCCGACTTACGGATCCTCCGGAATGGGGTTTCGAAGGTCGCGGTGACCGTAGTGTGCATCGGAATTCGTGATAAAGATCTTGCACGCTTTTCGAGGGAATGTGGAATTATCTTGTGGGAATAGATAATTAATTTTAATTAATAAATATCCGGATGTGGGTTTTATTGTACGTACCAAGAGAGAAATCTATTTTTTCCCGAAAGAAAAGAGAAAACCCTAGCCGAAGAGAAAAGAGAGAAAAGAGAGAAAAGAGAAAAAGAAAAACCCTAACCGAAGGAAAAAAAAAAAGAGAGAAGAAGAAAGTAGAGGAGTCTGATCGCCCCCGATCAACGTGCCGGAGCCGGAAGTGTGGGCAGATCATCTTCTCCGACGAGATCGCGGTAAGCGAAGTTCTTTTTCGGCTTTTCGTTGGGGGTTTTCGTCGTTTCTGTTTTGCCGCTGCCGCCGCCGCCACCACCGTCGTGCCGCGCGGCCTAGTGCCGCACGGGGCGCCGCTCGCAGGCGGAAGCACCCGCACGGGCTGATGTCGCGCGGGGCGCCGCCCGTAAGCGGCGGCACCCGCGCGGGGCGCCGCGTGGCCTAGTGCCGCGCGTGGCGCCGCCCGCAGGCGGCAGCACCCGCGCCGGCAGGTGCCGCGCGGGGCGCCGCCCACAGGCGGAAGCACCCGCGCGGGCTGTTACGGCTGTTTGTGTTGGCATATTTCGTGAGTTGAGTCGGAGTCTTGAAGTGATCAAATTGTCAATCAGCATTAGAAGACTCGAAGAAGATTCAACATAAGCTCAAGATGACACTCAGGTATGATTTGGTGATTTAAGTACATTTATAATCATTGGAATATGGAATTAATTGAAACCCGGTTTAGACATGGTTTTAGGAACTTGGTTTTTAACTCACAACTTATTTTAAGTTTCGATTCCGGTACTTGGTGTGTTTTGGATAAAACTTATCTTGGAAAAATCAGTTTTTACATTGAGTACCGGTACCACACTTTGAGTTCCTCAAACCCGACACAGGATTTTCTGTAATTCTCATTGAGTACAAGAACACAGTTTGGAGTACCGGAACACAATAGAAAAATCTGTGTTTTGCACCATTGAGTACCGGAACCCATTATTTAGTACCAGTACACAATGCCATGTCGTGATAAGATTGCTAAACCGACTCTAATTAGTTTCCAAAGGTTATAAATAGATACTTAGGGTTTCTCGATAATGACCGATCAATTCAGAAACACTCGAGAGCAACCCTAGAGGCTAGGTTTTTATCGTTCTTCTCTTTAGCCTCTTTTAGGTCAATTCGACGGTTCTTCCAAGATATACTTTTTGTCGAATTGATCTAATCTTTGCTTAGAGATTCCACCCATGGTTCTTTAATGATAATCTAAGCAAAGGATCACCAACAAAGCCTATATTCTGTATCGGCTGAGTTTGCGTCGTGGATTCGACGTTGCACCGTGGATTCGGTGTGTTGAAGGCGTTTCGTGGATTCGAAACGTGTGCTCGTGGATTCAAGTGGCGTTCGTGGATTCGAACGTGTACAGTGGACGTGCAATCGGTGGAGCGCAAGATCCGAAGAATTTGAAGGAGGGGTTTGAGTCTGTAGAGTCAGTAATCACCTTGTTATTCTTCTATTCTTAGTGGATTGTTATTGCGTGTTGGTCCTGTGGTTTTTCTTCTGGATTGGAGTTTCCACGTAAATCTCGGTGTGCTGTTTTTATTTTCCGCATTGGTTTTTATTTTGCACTGAGATTGGTTTTTGAGTATTACACCTATTCTGTCACCCCCCGGGTGTAAACCAGAACCCGGGCTCGCCAACAGATCCGCCGTGCACACAGAATTTTCCATGTACACGAAGCGCTGGTAACCTGCTCAGATATATAATATACAATAAAAGAGCACAAACAGAGCTGAACTGAAAGAACTACAAGTAATCTCAGACTGAAATAAAGTAAAAGCTGAAATAAAAGTACAATAAACTCCCAGCTCACCATAATAATACAACCAGCTGGCCAAAGCCAGACCCAAAAGTAAACTACTATAGTCTGAGATACAAAAGGGGAGTACAATAAAAGTCTAGCTAATCTCTCGCTCGGGGTAGACGATCTAGCTAGTCGGCGATCCTCTTACCTCGATCTGCCGCTGAAGGCCCAGCAGCTCCCACAGTCGACTCTGCAAAACAAAGGGGGAAAAAGGGACAAGAAACAACAATGGGGGTGAGAACTACTAGATAAACCAGTAGCCTCCCCTAGTGGGTAAAAACCTCAGATGCTGACGCACCCACTAGGAATAAAGAGGCAAGAGGAGGAAACAGTAGTAAGCTATAAAGGCTACTGAAAAAGGAATGCTACTACAAAGCCTCTAATATGCAGTGCCAAAGATAACTGTATACATACAACAATGAAGCTAACAGCCCGAAGAAACCCAATCTAGACACCAGTAAAAACTGGCACTGCCTGCTCTGTCATCAATCTCATGAACTCAGTATCTCCACTGTCTGAATGACCGGAACCCAACACGGTCTAAAGCCTACTCCGGAGTGGCACTCGAGGGGAGCGACCCACACGAGTAAAGCATCTCTGTATCAATCATCTCTGTAACCAATGTCTCACAATAGCAGGACTGGATCATGACCATGATCAAAGTGGGAATACACCATCCACTAATGCAACCCCGATCCCCAATCTGGTGTGATAATAACATCCGGTCAACCGCCCAAAATCCGCGGTTACCGCTGAACCCATAGACCCCAATCTGATAAGGTAAAAATATCTGGTCAACCGCCTAACATCCGCGGTTGCCACTATGCCCCACAATCCCCTAAGACAAGTCCAAACTGTACCAGACAATACTATCTCAAAATCCCGATCGGACTCGAGCATCATGCATCGATAGAGAAGAATAACAATACAATATGTTTTCTCCTAAGTCAAATCCCATAATATAGTGCTGCAGTAAAATAGTGGCCTAACTAGTTGTCCAAATAAGCATGCAAGTGTTCTTTTTAAAAGCATTTGAAAAGGAACTAGGTTTCATGTGAAGAATAATTTTAGAATTATTTTAAAAGTATTGTTGGGTTACTAATTTGCATGCGGTTTACGATATAGCAATTGTCCAACTTTATTGTCCCAGTTTTATCACATAGAAGCTATCAATTAATTTAGGGGGGCCAATGCAATAGGTTCAAACATCACAAGTTAACTGTCACATTTAATATTGGGAAACTCTACTACTCCTAGTGTGCGAGTCAACAAAGAGGGAAGCGCAACCACCCACCTCGAAAAGCGTGCACAATACTCCAAGAAAATACCCGCTGTCCTCAAAGCACACCGTCAGCTAAAACAGTATCCTACAACATCACACAAGTGTACACGGTGTAAAAACAACAATTCCCAAAACAGCTTTTGCTGTTTTTAAAAATCAGCACGCAAAACGAGGAATTTCACCTCTGTCCCGAGCTCCTAAAATCCCAGAAAAATCACGGTTGCGTTCCTCGCGAAAAGTAGCCCAAAATCGACTCCTGAATCGCCTCGATCTGATATTCCTACGCCGAGAAACAATTAGTCGAAGTCGCCGCTGTCCAAAAGCCCAAACAGCAAAATAGGGGGTCAAATCACCTCGGGAACCGTGCCAAACTTGCGGAATCCAGAAAAATTATCAACACGAAAAACGAAGCCCTACCTCTCAGGAACACACCGGCGAGGAAATCGTCGAAAAAGGACTCCTGTACTGCGCAGGGGACTCCTCGGACTGAAATGCGACGGAAACGGGCCAAAATGGGGGAAAACCGAGGCACACTGTAAAATCCGAAACGCCGCAGTCGAGCTTTTGGAAAATCTGGGAACGCACCACGAGGTAGAAAATACAGTGAGGAAGAACTTCTCTTAAGGTCCCTCCCTCCCACTCTCTCTCTAACTCTCGGAAAAAGCAAGAGAAGAGGGGAGGGGAGGCCTATTTATAGGCCAAAAGGAACAATTGGAAAAATTCCAATTGTGTCCAACTTTCGGGCGCCCGGTTCTTTTGGGCCCGATTTCGGGCCCGCACAGTAACTCAGCCCACGGAGGCCCACTCCCCGCACGGGATCCGGGTCGGACCGCGCGGCCGTCCGACCCGGCCCGCGACGCGACACGCGTCCCCCGCACAGGGGACAGCGCGCCCGGCGAACCGGGCGCGGCCACGTGCCCCCCTGCGGGGCGGCGGGGTGGGTGGCGCCACCCAATGGCGTGGCGCCACGTGGCGGGCGTTTCCCGCCCGTCACGCCCGCCGGGCGTCGCTGCCGCGCCGCCTGCGCCCGCGCGTGCGTACGGCCGCGTGCGCGTACGGCCGCAGGCGCGCGCCTGCGGGTGCACCGCGCGCACCTGCGCCGTCCAACCCGGGGCCGCCACGTGGCGCGCCCCGGTGCACCGTGCGCCGCGCCGCTGCCCCGTGCCTGCCCGGCCTGCCCGCTCTGCCCGCGCGCGGTCTATGCACCGCGTGCGCTGCACCGGCCCAACCGGCGCCTGCCACGTGGCCCGCCGGTGCACCGTGCACCGGCGGCCCGCTCCGTGGACCGAGAGCCGTGCGCCGGCCCAATAAGAAGCCGCCACGTGTCCAGGCGGTCCACGGCTCCCCCCCCATGCACCATTTTGCGCAGAAAACTTCGGGGGGTCCGTTTTTGGGCATCCGGACTCCGAAAAATACAAATAAATAGCCGTTTTCAAGCGTTTTTCCGCGCTGAATCCAAAAACGGCCTCCGTTCAGCCTGAATCCACCTCTAAAATTCGTCAAAGGTAGCCGAAGGTCAGGCTTGGTCCAAATTCCCACTGAGTCCAAATCAACACATCCCTTTGACATGTTGGGGCCCAACACACCAACAATAGGTGTTCCACACCCCGAAACAGGGGAAAAACACTGGGACAAACTGGGACACTACATCCTCCCCCACTAACAAAAGTTTCGTCCTCGAAACTAAAATCATACCTCAATCCAGAGCCTCGAACAAGTAGGGGTAGGCGTCCATCATCTCTGACTCGAGCTCCCACGTCGCCTCGCGCTCATCATGATTGCTCCAGAGGATCTTCACATAGGGAATGATCCGATTGCGCAATTCTTTCACCTCCCGATCAAGAATCCGCTGTGGGCGCTCCTCATATCTCAAATCCTCGCTGATCTCGAGGGGTGCAAAGTCGATGACGTGCGACGGGTCGAAGACATACCTCCTCAGAGTAGAAACATGAAAAACGTCGTGGACACCAGCAAGTCTCGGGGGAAGTGCAAGTCGATAAGCAACTGGTCCGATACGCTCCAACACCTCAAAGGGCCCAATGTATCGGGGGCTGAGCTTCCCGCGAATGCCGAACCTCCTAATCCCCTTGGACGGCGAGACTTTCAGAAATACGTGATCTCCAACCTGAAACTCTAAGTCTCGTCGCCGGACATCAGCATAGCTCCTCTGTCGGCTCTGAGCGGTCTGAAGATGCTGTCGAATCACCCGGACCTTCTCCTCTGCCTCCAGCAGTATATCTGGCCCCAAGGTCCGTCTCTCGCCTACGTCACTCCAATAAAGTGGTGATCGGCACTTGCGTCCATACAACGCTTCAAACGGAGCCATCTGTATGCTCGCTTGAAAGCTGTTGTTGTACGCAAACTCAACCAAGGATAAGTGCCGAATCCAACCTCCGCCAAAATCCAAGACGCAAGCCCTCAGCATGTCCTCCAGAATCTGTATAGTCCGCTCTGACTGCCCATCAGTCTGGGGATGAAAAGCTGTACTGAATCTGAGCTGAGTCCCCATCGCGGTCTGCAAACTCCCCCAAAAATGCGAGGCAAATCTCGAATCTCTATCTGACACAATGGAGGCGGGTACTCCATGCAATCTCACAATCTCATCAAGGTATAACTGGGCTAGTCGCTCGAGTGGCCAAGTAGTCTGCATAGGCAAGAAGTGCGCTGACTTGGTAAGTCGATCCACAACTACCCAGATAGCATCTGCTCCGCCCTGTGCCCTTGGCAGTCCGACCACGAAATCCATGGTAATGTGGTCCCATTTCCACTCAGGGATTGGGAGACTTTGTAACTTGTCAGCTGGCACTCGATACTCAGCTTTTACTTGCTGACAAGTCAAACACTGGGCCACAAATCTTCCAATATCCCTCTTCATGCCATTCCACCAGAAATGTGCCTTGAGGTCCTTATACATCTTAGTCCCCCCAGGGTGAAGGGTATAAGGTGTATAATGGGCCTCTCTCAATATCTGCTCTCTGATCTCAGCATCCACTGGCACACATGCTCGGTCCCTGTACCTCAGTACTCCCGCAGCATCCACTGAAAAGTCCCCTGACTGATCACTCGGAATCTGATCTCGAATCCTGGTCAAGTGGGGGTCCTCACTCTGTTTCTCCCTGATCCTGTCCAGCAGAGTGGGCTGCACGACTAATGACGTCAGTCTAGCAGAGACCCCAGGGGACACAACCTCTATCTCGAGCCGTCTCATCTCCTCTAATAGTGGCGCCTGGTCTGTGATCAACATAGACAAACTCTGTACTGCTCTCCTGCTCAATGCATCAGCGACCACATTAGCCTTGCCTGGGTGGTAAAGAATGTCCACATCATAATCCTTTAGCAGCTCTAACCACCTGCGCTGCCTCAAGTTCAGCTCCTTCTGAGTGAACAGGTACTTTAAGCTCTTGTGGTCGGTGTAGATCTCACAATGCTCTCCGTACAGGTAATGGCGCCAAAGCTTCAGTGCAAACACCACGGCAGCGAGCTCCAAGTCATGGGTAGGGTAATTCTTCTCGTAATCCTTGAGCTGTCTCGATGCATAAGCAATTACCCTCCCTTTCTGCATCAACACGCAACCGAGTCTACTGTGTGATGCGTCACTGTAGATCACATATCCTTTCCCCATAACAGGGAGGGAAAGGATAGGAGCGGTCATCAGTCTGTCCTTCAGCTCCTCGAAGCTCTTCTGGCAGTCCTCACCCCAGATAAACTTAACCCCTTTATGCGTCAATCGAGTGAGGGGTGTGGAAAGCTTCGCAAAGCCTTCCACAAACCGACGATAATAACCAGCTAACCCCATGAAGCTGCGCACCTCTGATACAGTCGTTGGTCGGGGCCAATCTCGAACTCCCTCAATCTTCGCCGGGTCTACAGCTACACCGGCGGCGGAAATCACATGGCCCAAGAAAGCTACCTTCCGAAGCCAAAACTCGTACTTCGCCAGCTTGGCATACAACTTCTTCTCCCGCAGAAGTTGTAGCACAGTCCTCAAGTGCTCCTCATGCTTGGCCTCGCTCCGGGAGTAAACCAGGATATCATCTATGAACACCACCACAAATCGATCCAGGATTGGCCGAAATATCCTGTTCATCAAGTCCATAAAGGCGGCAGGGGCATTAGTCAATCCAAACGGCATAACTGTAAACTCATAATGCCCGTACCGTGATCTGAAAGCAGTCTTAGGAATATCCTCGGCCTTCACCTTTAATTGGTGGTAACCAGACTGTAGATCCATCTTGGAGAAGACCCAAGACCCTTGCAGCTGATCAAAGAGATCGTCAATGCGCGGCAAAGGGTACTTGTTCTTGATGGTCACTTTATTCAGCTCCCTGTAGTCCACACACAGTCGAAGTGACCCATCCTTCTTCTTCACGAACAGCACCGGCGCTCCCCAGGGCGACACACTGGGTCTAATAAAACCCTTATCCATCAAATCTTGCAGCTCTGCCTTAAGCTCTCTCAGCTCGGCCGGAGCCATCCGATAAGGAGCCTTAGAGATTGGCGCAGTTCCTGGAACTACGTCAATCACAAACTCGATCTCCCTGTCGGGCGGCATACTAGTCAGCTCAGGTGGAAACACATCCGGAAACTCGCGGACGATAGGGATATCCCCGAGTCCCGGTGCCGCCGTAGGCCCCTCAACAACACTAGCCAAAAAGGCTACACATCCACGATGAATCATCCGCCTCGCTCGGGAAGTCGAAACCATAGAGGCAAAGAAAGCGCTCTGACATCCCCGGTACACCAACACCTCCTGGCTTGGCTCTCTAAAAGTGACAGTCCTCTCGGCACAATCAATAGTCGCAAAATACCGAGCCAGCCAGTCCATCCCGAGAACCACATCAAAGTCCCTCAGCTGTCTCAAGACCAACAGGTCTGCTGGCATAATCCAGGACTCGATCTGCATGGGGCAGGACCAACAACACTCCTCCACGTGCAAAGTGTGATCGGGAATCTGAACCTCTCGTGCACGTGGCAAAAGTCCTACCTCTAACCCATGTAATGATGCAAAAGATCTACTAATGAAAGAATGCGATGCTCCAGTATCAAATAAGGTACGAGTCCTAATGCCAGAGAGTAAGGTGATACCTGCCACCACATGGTCCGCTGCTGAAGAATCCTCTACCTGTGCAGCATACACTCGCCCACTCTGGGCTGGAGGGCGATAATCTGTGGGATGGGAAGAAGAGGGCCTGCTCGCTGGAGCATATGGCCACTGAGCCGTCGACCGCTGCTGCGATGATGATGGGGCAGATGCTGAAGAAGGGGCGGCAGGGGTCGAAAAGGGGCAAGAAGCTCGAATGTGCCCGGGCTGTCCACATCCGTAGCAACGACCCCACCGCTGGTCGCAGGTGCCCAGAAGATGCTGACCTCCACAGAAAATACAACTGCCGGGGGCCCGTGACTGTCGTGACTGCTGCTGCTGCTGTGGGACTGTCGCTGTCGCTGAGACTGCCGCTGCGATCCACGCTGCGATGACTGCGATCTCCGCTGCTGCTGCTGCTGCTGGGGCCTCTGGGATCTACCAGGCCCTCGCCGCTCAGACCGTCCCTGGCCAAAACCCTGTGGCTGAGGCGGTCGTGGCGGCCTCCACGAACTCGTCTGTCCCCCGGCCTCCGGTGCTGGTCGCTTCGCCCCCGGGATCACTTCGGGAGCTGGAGATACTTCATCCATCACTACCTCCCCGCATTCTACATAGAGCGCCTGCTCCATCGAGGCCTCCAAGGTCTGCAGCCTGCGAGAGCGAACTAGCTGAAAGATCTCCCGGCGCAACCCTCGCTCGAACATGTAAATCCTGTGCGCCTCGTCTCGAGCTACGTGTGGTACACACGCCAACAACTGATTGAAATCCACAATATACTCCTGCACTGGACGATCGCCCTGTCGAAGGTTCTTCAACCGCTCCTCCAGCCTCTGCCGAACGCTCTCAGGGAAGAAGGCCCCGAGAAGAAGACTGCGGAACTCCGCCCAAGACAAGAGATGAGCCCCAGGCGGACCAGCCGGTCGCACACGCCGCCACCAAGCCTCGGCGTTGCGCTCCAAAAAGTTCGTCGCCAAAGCACCTGATACCGCTCCGCAATGAACAGCGTCTCGAAGCGTCGCTCCATCGCCGTGATCCACGACTCTGCCTCCCACGGCTCGGCGCTCTGTCCCGAGAAACGGGGCGGGTCAAACTGGCGGAACCTCATCAGTAAGTCTACCATCTCCCGCTGCTCAGCCGGGGTCAGTGGTCCCGTCAATCCAGAGGGCTGTCCTCCAGTGCCCTGAGCGATAGGGGATGCCGGGGTCACTGGTACAGCTGGGGGAGCCACAGCAGGGGAAGATGGCACGGGAGAACTCTCCGGGGGTACTACAGCTGGCTGCACCCTCTGCTCTAACAACTGTGTCAGCCGACTCATGGCCTCCTCCTGACGCCTAACAACCTCTGCCATCTGGGCCATCTGTGCCTGTAGCTCCTGCACCTCGCTCTGCTGGCCCTGCCCGGACTCCTGCTGCTCGGGCTCCGAGGAAGAAGGCTGCGAACGCGTCAACATCCTGCGTCGCGGAGGCATCCTGCCACAAGAAACCACCATCAGAATCATAACCCCACACGACCCAATCTAGCGAAAGTCAAAGACATCCCCCTATTCCTGCGACTTTTTGTTGTCTGCAGCCAACATAACTGTCCACCAGAAATTGGGTATGTCGATCCCTCTTCACTCACTGGAAGAGTCAAATAATTAAATCAACGACTTTCGCAAAATGTCACGTCTCTCACGCCCTATCGTCCTAGGGTCTGCCAAAAGCCTAGGGTCTCCTAAGTCCCAACTGACCTATCCCTAAGCTCTGATACCAACTTAATCTGTCACGCCCCGGGTGTAAACCAGAACCCGGGCTCGCCAACAGATCCGCCGTGCACACAGAATTTTCCATGTACACGAAGCGCTGGTAACCTGCTCAGATATATAATATACAATAAAAGAGCACAAACAGAGCTGAACTGAAAGAACTACAAGTAATCTCAGACTGAAATAAAGTAAAAGCTGAAATAAAAGTACAATAAACTCCCAGCTCACCATAATAATACAACCAGCTGGCCAAAGCCAGACCCAAAAGTAAACTACTATAGTCTGAGATACAAAAGGGGAGTACAATAAAAGTCTAGCTAATCTCTCGCTCGGGGTAGACGATCTAGCTAGTCGGCGATCCTCTTACCTCGATCTGCCGCTGAAGGCCCAGCAGCTCCCACAGTCGACTCTGCAAAACAAAGGGGGAAAAAGGACAAGAAACAACAATGGGGGTGAGAACTACTAGATAAACCAGTAGCCTCCCCTAGTGGGTAAAACCTCAAATGCTGACGCACCCACTAGGAATAAAGAGGCAAAAGGAGGAACAGTAGTAAGCTATAAAGACTGCTGAAAAAGGAACTGCTACTACTATGCCTCTAAATGCAGTGCCAAAGATAACTGTATACATGCAACTATAAAGCTAACTGCCCAAAGAAACCCAATCTAGACACCAGGAAAAACTGGCACTGCCTGCTCTGTCATCAATCTCACAACTCACCAATGACCGGCACCCATCACGGTCTAAAGCCTACTCCGGAGTGGCACTCGAGGGGAGCGACCCACACGAGTAAAGTATCTCTGTATCAATCATCTCTGTAACCAATGTCTCACAATAGCAGGACTGGATCATGACCATGATCAAAGTGGGAATACTCCATCCACTAATGCAACCCCGATCCCCAATCTGATGTGATAATAACATCCGGTCAACCGCCCAAAATCCGCGGTTACCGCTGAACCCATAGACCCCAATCTGATAAGGTAAAACATCTGGTCAACCGCCTAACATCCGCGGTTGCCACTATGCCCCACAATCCCCTAAGACAAGTCCAAACTGTCCCAGACAATACTATCTCAAAATCCCGATCAGACTCGAGCATCATGCATCGATAGAGAAGAATAACAATACAACATGTTTTCTCCTAAGTCAAATCCCATAATATAGTGCTGCAGTAAAATAGTGGCCTAACTAGTTGTCCAAATAAGCATGCAAGTGTTCTTTTTAAAAGCATTTGAAAAGGAACTAGGTTTCATGTGAAGAATAATTTTAGAATTATTTTAAAATATTGTTGGGTTACTAATTTGCATGCGGTTTACGATATAGCAATTGTCCAACTTTATTGTCCCAGATTTATCACATAGAAGCTATCAATTAATTTAGGGGGCCAATGCAATAGGTTCAAACATCACAAGTTAACTGTCACATTTAATATTGGGAAACTCTACTACTCCTAGTGTGCGAGTCAACAAAGAGGGAAGCGCAACCACCCACCTCGAAAAGCGTGCACAATACTCCAAGAAAATACCCGCTGTCCTCTAAGCACACCGTCAGCTGAAACAGTATCCTACAACATCACACAAGTGTACACGGTGTAAAAACAACAATTCCCAAAACAGCTTTTGCTGTTTTTAAAATCAGCACGCAAAATGAGGAATTTCACCTCTGTCCCGAGCTCCTAAAATCCCAGAAAAATCACGGTTGCGTTCCTCGCGAAAAGTAGCCCAAAATCGACTCTTGAATTGCCTCGATCTGATATTCCTACGCTGAGAAACAATTAGTCGAAGTCGCCGCTGTCCAAAAGCTCAAACAGCAAAATAGGGGGTCAAATCACCTCGGGAACCGTGCCAAACTTGCGGAATCCAGAAAAATTATCAACACGAAAAACGAAGCCCTACCTCTCAGGAACACACCGGCGAAGAAATCGTCGAAAAAGGACTCCTGTACTGCGCAGGGGACTCCTCGGACTGAAATGCGACGAAAACGGGCCAAAATGGGGGAAAACCGAGGCACACTGTAAAATCCGAAACGCCGCAGTCGAGCTTCTGGAAAATCTGGGAACGCACCACGAGGTAGAAAATACAGTGAGGAAAAACTTCTCTTAAGGTCCCTCCCTCCCACTCTCTCTCTAACTCTCGGAAAAAGCAAGAGAAGAGGGGAGGGGAGGCCTATTTATAGGCCAAAAGGAACAATTGGAAAAATTCCAATTGTGTCCAACTTTCGGGCGCCCGGTTCTTTCGGGCCCAATTTCGGGCCCGCACAGTAACTCAGCCCACGGAGGCCCACTCCCCGCACGGGATCCGGGTCGGACCGCGCGGCCGTCCGACCCGGCCCGCGACGCGACACGCGTCCCCCGCACAGGGGAAAGCGCGCCCGGCGAACCGGGCGCGGCCACGTGCCCCCCTGCGGGGCGGCGGGGTGGGTGGCGCCACCCAATGGCGTGGCGCCACGTGGCGGGCGTTTCCCGCCCGTCACGCCCGCCGGGCGTTGCTGCGCGCCTGCGCCCGCGCGTGCGTACGGCCGCGTGCGCGTACGGCCGCAGGCGCGCGCCTGCGGGTGCACCGCGCGCACCTGCGCCGTCCAACCCGGGGCCGCCACGTGGCGCGCCCCGGTGCACCGTGCGCCGCGCCGCTGCCCCGTGCCTGCCCGGCCTGCCCGCTCTGCCCGCGCGTGGTCTATGCACCGCGTGCGCTGCGCCGGCCCAACCGGCGCCTGCCACGTGGCCCGCCGGTGCACCGTGCACCGGCGGCCCGCTCCGTGGACCGAGAGCCGTGCGCCGGCCCAATAAGAAGCCGCCATGTGTCCAGGCGGTCCACGGCTCCCCCCCCATGCACCATTTTGCGCAGAAAACTTCGGGGGGTCCGTTTTTGGGCATCCGGACTCCGAAAAATGCAAATAAATAGCCGTTTTCAAGCGTTTTTCCGCGCTGAATCCAAAAACGGCCTCCGTTCAGCCTGAATCCACCTCTAAAATTCAGCAAAGGTAGCCGAAGGTCAGGCTTGGTCCAAATTCGCACTGAGTCCAAATCAACACATCCCTTTGACATGTTGGGGCCCAACACACCAACAATAGGTGTTCCACACCCCGAAACAGGGGAAAAACACTGGGACAAACTGGGACACTACATATTCACCCCCCCTCTAGTTGTTTGATAGTACCTATTTAGATCCTTGTGGATCCTATATTTTAAAAACCAACAATTGATATCAGAGAGGGTTTTAGGTTTATCTTTCATGTCGGGTGAAAGTGGTAATATTTTTATACCTCCTCTTTTTTATGGGACCAATTATTCTTATTGGAAAGTGCGGATGAGAGCTTTTCTCATCGCAATTGATGAGCGGGTATGGCAAACCGTTGAATACGGTTGGGTGCATCCTGTTGAGGAAGTAGGAAATTCTACTATCCCAAAACCTCGCTCTAGATGGTCCAAAGAGAAAATCGAAAGATCTTCTTACAATGGGAAAGGTATGAACGCTTTATATAATTCTCTTTCCTCGACTGAGTTCACACGAATTTTCGCGTGTGAAACTGCAAAGGAGATTTGGCATATTCTCAAAATTACACATGAGGGTACTAATCTAGTAAAAATTCAAAAGCTCCAAATGCTTACAAGTCAATTTGACTCTATTCATATGGATGAGCATGAATTGTTTACTGATTATTACACTAGACTTCAAGATGTAATCAATACATGTGCTAATTTAGGAGAAAAGATCCCGGAGTCGAAAGTTGTAAGAAAGATACTTCGGACTCTTCGGGAACGGTTTAGGGCGAAGGTTGCCGTCATTGAAACCGTTAGTCATCCGGATGAGATGAGAGTAGAGGAATTAGTAGGTGCTTTACAAACTTATGAGATGACTTTTCCTACTAATCAAGTTTCTTCCAAGTCTTCTTCTAAGCTTATAGGTATTGCATTCAAATCAACAAAGGAATAAGATAGCGAATCGAGTTCCGACGATGAAATCTCTTTTGCCGAGTTTGAAGAACAATTGGCGCGGATCACAAAGAAATTTCGTCGGAAGTTTTGGAAGAATCGAACCGATGGATCTTCATTCTCGAACCATCTAAAGGATCATCAAGTTCTAAATCCTCTAAACTCAAAAGCTCTGCAAAATCTTCTAAAGAAAAAGATGAATTCGAAGGGAAAATCCAATGTTATAGATGCAAAGGCTACGACCATATTTCAACGGATTGTCCTTCTAAGAAATCATATAAAAAGAAGGCTTTACAAGTGAAAACTTGGGACGATTCTACTTCCGATGAATCGACCTCAAGTAAAGAGGAAAAAGTTGTTGCTTTTCATGCTTCTCAAATTTCCTCTTCTAATTTTTGCTTGTCATCTTTAGTTACTGACTCTATTCCTTTGATTTTGCATGAAACATCAACATCCGATGGAGAGTCATCAATTGAGGGGGAGTCGGACGAAGAAGAACTCGTTGAGGCATACCAACAACTTCTTGCGGAATCTAAGAAGATGGCCAAGCATATCAAGAAGTTGAGGAAGCAACGACTTGAGGTTCAAGACGAGAATCATGCTTTAAAGATCAAACTTCATGATCTCGAGGAGGAACGAGGACTTTTATTGAATAATAATAAAATCCTCCAAGAAAAGCTAAACCAATCAGAGACAAACGCTAAATCATATTTGGACAAGATTGGTTTTCTAGAAAAGCAGTTTGAGGAGATTCATGTCACCAACCAAGCTTTGACCAAGCAAGTTCATCAACTTAAATCTGACATACAAAGGCTTTCAACCGGTTCCAAGAAACTTGATTGTATGTCCGGATTAGGTCAAACAAGCAAGGTTGGTTTGGGATTTAAAAAGAACCAAACTGTGAAGGCTTCAAGTTCCACAACTAAGTTGAAAGGAAGAACTTGTCACCAATGTGGACTTGAAGGACACTTGATGAAGACGTGCCCGAATAAGAGAAAGAAGAATTCTTCGGCAACTTCATCTACGGAGCGGACTCAACTGAATCAAAAGCAACATCAATTCAATGGAGTTCCCTCAATCCACCAAAGGTCCGAGCCACAACATCAATCATTCAAGTGGATCAATGCTAGGCAAAGACCTAAGGTAGACCAACAGTCAAAGCTATCAACTCCCGGTCACAATGAATCAAGACAACCCAAAATCCGACAATTTTGGATATGGAAAGGTGATATCTTTCCTTGTCTTAAGTTCTAAATAGCTTATGGCTGTATGTAATGCTTTGATTGGTTTTCTCTTTCATATTTTTCTTAATCTTTGCATTACATATTTTCAATGCTCTTCGTTTTTATGTTTTATTTTTGAACAAAAGGGTTTTAACGAACGAGTGCATTGAATTTGAAAAGGGTTTACTTTCACTCACTCCAATTTAATTCTATATGAATTATCAACTTTACTCCATAATCATAATCTTTGAAGATATTTTATTATAGGAGTTTTTGATAGTTATATACATCAAATTTTAGTAATCATGTGTGATCTTTAGATGCTTAATCTATCTCGGTTGTGTGAATTCATTGTGATAAACATGAGACAACCGATAGACTAAAATTTGGGATTTAATTCTTTCACATAAGAGATTGCATTTTTTCAAGGGTAATAAATGAGTTGCAAAAGATGTGGAAAGAGTTACATCCGAAAGGAGTGTGAAAACTACCACTACATATTGGAAAGAGCTGCCACCCCGGTCGTCCGGTTTGTGTGTGAAGCTACCACATGTTTTGGATGCTTGAAAAATATTTTTGAAATTTTTAGTTGAAGCATTCGTAGATTTATATTCAAAGTTCTTATATTTTGAACAATCTCCTGGTTGGTATAAGGTGGGATAGTTAAAAGATGCTCAAAGAGTCACCCTTAGGTATTTTAGTGCTTATCTCAAATTTGAAAGGGTAGAATTCAAATTGATGTCATTTGGAATTCTCTGTAAGTCATCTTTGTAAATCCGTTACATCTTGATAGGGTTTGGATCTCTAGATTACTTTTGATGACTTGTGTTTGACGGATATAACATGAAAAATGGTTTATAATGTTTTATCTTTGTTTTTAATGATTTCGGAGTAAATCTTTTTAATTTTTGTAAAATTAATTGGGTTGAATAACATCTATGTGAATTCATTATATTTCAAAGCACTTAAATTGTTTTTTTGATGGAACACAAATTGGTATTTGAAAAGATTTCAAAATTTGGATTTGTTTCAAGAAATTTTTGAATTTTTGGCTCTAGGTACCGGTACTCTATGTTTAGTACCAGAACCAAGAAACCGGATCAGAAAACCCAATCCGGATCCCGAACCGAAAATTTTCAGGTTTTCACAGAGGTATCGGTACTCCATGTTTAGTACCGGGACTAATTTATCGGATCCGGATCAACTTTGTTTCAATCCGGAACCCGAACGAGTGATTTTTAGAATTTCTACTGAGTACCGGTACGCGGCTTCTAGTACCAGTATGCGGACTGGGTTTTCTTATATTCCGAAACTCAAGTGTTTTATTTCACTTCTCCCAATTCAAAACACTCCCCCTCTCTCTCTAAAAGATCTCTAAGGGGTTTTTCATCAAGATCAAGAGATTTCTTGCGTTGATTTGTAAGTTCTTTCATCAATCTTGCTTCTTTTGTTTCAAAACCCTAGTTTTTAGGTTTTGATGTTTTATTTAGAAATTTTTGAGTTAATTTTTACTCCTAATGAAATCTCTTGCATGTATCACCCTTATTTCATGTTTAGAACATAAATGATTGCTTTCTATGTAATTAGATTCATGTTTCCATGATTATTATGCTTGAATCTATCATTTACATATGTTCTTGACAATAAGAAAATTGAAAATTAGGGCTTTCAATGTGAATGGATTTTAAATGTTGAATCATCAAATGTCACATGTTTAGAATGTTTCTTAAACATGTTTAAGCCTTCCTATACGATCAAATCATAGTGCATTATTTTATTTGCAGGAAATGGCATTTTCGTGGCTTCTTGCACTTGTGATCTTGATAGCCACTGGAAGTGGACGTGGTCGTGGTCATGGAAAGAAAAAGACTACAAAACGATCACGCGATGAGGGATCGACTAGCTCGGAATCTGGACATTCATCAGATTATGTGGAAGAATCTGTTAAAGGAAACGAAAAAGCACCTATGTCTTCTAGGAAAAAAAAGGGTGCGGATTCTCCTCCGCATAGAAGTACCGGTGGACCGGTAATACGCGAGCGCTCTCAATCTCAACGACGATCAAATGTTGATGACGGCGAACAACATGTTAGTGCAAAACGCCGTGCTATATTTGCAAACCGAACATGCATTGTAGAGCGACATGTTAACTTTAACGAGTTATGTCGAGAAGTTCCAGACTTCGCAAGGCTATTGGAACGAAGTCAAATTCAGCCACTTGGTAGAGTTTCACCTAAAATGGGTTTTTGTGTACTCAGGGAGTTCTACATGAGAGCTACTATACTTCAAAAAGACCATGATACAGGGACTTTCGTCATTGAAACGACAGTCAGAGACATCAAGTTTGACATTACTCCAGCAGTAATTGGTGCAAACCTTGGATTGTCTGCGACCTCAAATGACTCATCTCGCGCGGTTCACCTCTTTTTCTTTTTTTCCGGTCGGGTTTCCCGTGGGATGGTATTCACGATTCAGATGGATATTTGTATGTGTGGATGGGTGTATGTGGGTATCAGGTATTGTGGATTCATGACTTCCAATAGACGCAAGCGTCTATTGTTAATTACCCCCATGTGATTGGGGTACCTTCGATTAAGAGACCTTTGCGGGGAGGATAGAATAAATCGTATCCTAATGATTGACCGAATCCTAAATATATGTGTTAGGATTTAGCTAGATTTGAAATTGACTTCATCCTGCTTATATGTGTTGAGGATTAGTCGATATTAAACTCTAATTATATGTGTCAGAGTTTAATTGGATTCGATTGGCTCTAAGTATATGTATTAGAGTCCAATTATATTTGATTCCATATTTGGCGCATGTTCCAAAGTGGAGAGACCAAACCCCAAGGATATGTATTGAGGTGGGTCGGATTTGATGCTACTCGAAAGTAGGAGATGGCTAAGTCCTATATGTATTAGCATTAGCCGAGTTTGATATGTTTTCCACTCTAGTTATATGTGCTAGAGTGAGAGGTTGACTAACCCTAAGTATATGTATTAGGGTTAGTTGAGTTGATTTGGTTTCTACCTTAGATATATGTGCTAGAGTAAAAGGTTAACTACACCCTAAGTATGTGTATTAGGGTTAGTTGGGTTGGTTTGGATGAACTGGATGAACTCTAAGTATATGTGTTAGAGCTCGATCGAATTGGATTTGGCTAAATTCTAAGGATATGATTTAGAATCTAGTCGGTTTGGATATAATTTTGCCTTAATTATATATGTTAAGGCGATGAGATTGAATGAGTTTTGGATTTTGTTTATGGATTGGATTGGGCTTTGGGTTTTATTTGTGGATCGAATGTGTTTTTGATTTTATTTGCTGGTTGGAATGGGTTATCAGTTTTATTTGTGGATCGAATCGGTTTTGGGTTTTTATTTGTGGATCGAATAGGTTTTGGGTTTTATTTGTGGACTCGAACGGATTTTGGGTTTTATTTGTGGACTGAATGGGTTTTGGATTTTTTTATTTGTGGATCGAATGTGTTTTTGGTTTTATTTGTGGATCGAATGGATTTTGGGTTTTATTTGTGGGCTCGAATGGGTTTTGGATTTTTTTATTTGTGGATCGAATGTGTTTTTGGTTTTATTTGTGGATCGAATGGATTTTGGGTTTTATTTGCTGACTGAGCCGTATTTTCATATAGGTAAATTTGAGGCCCGCATATGGGTTTAGTCTTATTTAATAAATGATTGAATTCATTTATTAGTCCTTTTTGAATCGGACTTAGGCTCCAAGTTGATTAGGACTCATTTGAATTTTGTCTGAATTCAGAGAAATTCCCATTTATTTCAATATCTCCCTTTATTTTATTTTATTTTATTTGGGTTCCGAAGAAAATTTCCTAATTTTATCTTGGGGTTCGGAAAAAAATCCCTTATTTTATTTTGGGATCCGGAGAAATACCGTTATTTTATTTTGATATGGGATTCGAATAAATTCCTTTTCTTTTTTTTTTCTTTTTTTTATTTTATTTTCTTTTCTTTTTTTTTTGAGCATAAAGTTAGGGGCGTCCGCAGAGGTCCCGAACCGGCTTTAAAGAAATTTATTTTATTTTCTTTTCTTTTCTTTTTCCTTTCTTTCTTTCTTTTGAGCCTGAAGTAAGGGGTGTCCGCAGAGGTCCCGAACCGGCTTTAAAGAAATTTGTTTTCTTTTCTTTTCTTTTCTTTTCTTTTTTTTTCTTTCTTTTGAGCCTAAAGTAAGGGGCGTCCGCAGAGGTCCCGAACCGGCTTTAAAGAAATTTATTTTCTTTTCTTTTCTTTTCTTTTTTTTCTTTTTTTTGAGCCTGAAGTAAGGGGAGTCCGCAGAGGTCCGAACCGGCTTTAAAGAAATTTATTTTATTTTTTTCTTTTTTTTTCCTTTCTTTCTTTTGAGCCTGAAGTAAGGGGCGTCCGCAGAGGTCCCGAACCGGCTTTAAAGAAATTTATTTTATTTTATTTTCTTTTTTTTTCCTTTCTTTCTTTTGAGCCTGAAGTAAGGGGCGTCCGCAGAGGTCCCGAACCGGCTTTAAAGAAATTTAGTTTCTTTTCTTCTTTTTTTTTTTCTTTTTTTTTATTTTCTTTTCTTTTCTTTTTTTTTTTCTTCTTTTTTTTGAGCCTGAAGTAAGGGGCGTCCGCAGAGGTCCCGAACCAGCTTTAAAGAAATTTATTTTTTTTTCTTTTTTTTTTTAGCCCGAAGTAAGGGGCGTCCGCAGAGGTCCGAACCGGCTTTAAAGAATTTTTTTTTTTTTTTTTTTTTCTTTTGAGCCTGAAGTAAGGGGCGTCCGCAGAGGTCCCGAACCGGCTTTAAAGAAATTTATTTTATTTTATTTTATTTTTCTTTATTTTGAACCTGAAGTAAGGGGCGTCCGCAGAGGTCCCGAACCGGCTTTAAAGAAATTTATTTTCTTTTCTTTTCTTTTTTTTTCTTTCTTTCTTTTGAGCCTGAAGTAAGGGGCGTCCGCAGAGGTCCTGAACTGGCTTTAAAGAAATTTATTTTCTTTTCTTTTCTTTTCTTTTCTTTTCTTTTCTTTTTTCTTTCTTTTGAGCCTAAAGTAAGGGACGTTCGCAGAGGTCCCGAACCGGCTTTATTAAATTTCTTTTTTTTTTTTTTTTTTTTTTTTTCTTTACCTGAGAAATACGTCAAAAAAAAAAAAAAAATGGCCGAGGAAGTCGATCGGAGGGGCTGAGGAAGTCGATCGGAGTTGCTGAGGAAGTCAACCGGAGTTGCTAAGGAAGTCGACCGGAGGAGTTGAGGAAGTGCTATATCTTTTTTTTTTTTATGTGGCGATGAGAGATATGTGGTGGAATCTGGGGGGAGGTTATATTTTTTTGTGGTGGAATACGGGAGGTTATATTTTTTTGTGGTAGGATATGGGAGGTTATATTTTTTTGTGGTGGAATATGGGAGGTTGGTTTTTCAGACCAGGCAGAGGAAAATCTCCCCTTTTTATAATGGGGAGTGGGGGAGTGGTAGAGAAATATCGCGTGGGGTTTGTTGGGATTTGTTGAGGGGTTGGCGAGAAAATGCGGGTTTGTTGAGTAACGATGTACGTGGGAATGTGGTTTCGTTGAGGAAAGTACGAGGTTCAAATTTGAGGAAGTTATTATATTCAAATTTCAAATTTTAAATTTTAAATTTCAGATTTAAATTTTAAAATTGAAAGGATATGTTTAAAATTCAAATTTTAAAATTGAGTATGTTCAAATTTCAAAATTGAACGGTTATGTTCAAATTTCAATATGTTGAGAAAGTATGGTTGTATTTAAATTTCAAATGAATATGTTCAAAATTGAATGGTTATGTTCAAATTTGAGAAACTATGGTTGTATTTAAATTTTAAATTTCAAATTTCAAAATTGAGTATGTTCAAATTTCAAAATTGCGAGAATGTGGTTATATTCAAATTTTAAATTTCAAGTTTTAAAATTGAACGATTATGTTCAAATTTCAATATGTTGAGGGAGTATGGTTATGTTCAAATTTTAAATTTTAAAATTCAAAATTGAATATGTTTAAAATTGACCGATTATGTTCAAATTTCAATATGTGTTCAAATTTTAAAATTGAACGGTTATGTTCGAATTTGAGAAAGTATGGTTGTATTTAAATATGTTATGTTTAAATTTGAGGAGGTATGGTTGTATTTAAATTTCAAATTTTAAATTTTGAAATTGAATATGTTATATTTAAATTTGAGGAAGTATATTTGTATTTAAATTTCAAATTTTAAATTTCAAAATTGAATATGTTATATTCAAATTTGAGGAAGTATGTTTCAAATTTGAATGGTTAACGGACGAGGAAATTTGCTCGGATTCAAAAATTCAAAATAAGATATAGGTGAGTTTGGGTAAGTTGGTTGAGAGATATTTTAAAATATGGTTGAAGATTTGGATAAGTGTGTTTGAGATAATTGACGGGTGAGTAGTTTCAGTTGGGGTCGGATTCGGGTATATGTGGCGTTGGAATTCGATTTTGAGATATATATATATATATATATATATATATATATATATATATATATATATATATATCTTTATTATTATATTTTTTTTCTTCAAACAAATTGCCCCCCACCTTTTTGGCGCAAGAGTTTTGCATGTGACGAAAAGGTGATGATTTTTTTTTTTCTTTTTTTTTTTGTTTTTTTTTACAAGGGGGTAAAATTTTTCTCTTCTCTCTCTTCTTTTCAGAAAAAGTATGGAGGATCAGAATGAACCATTGCATGTGGGACTTTCCGTATCCCGCTCTTTGCCCATATTCGGCCGTACGACTGAACTCCCAATATCTTTTGGTGGTATTCAATTAAAGGAATGGGTAGTAAAGCGGCATTTCCGTATGGCATCCTTTACTAATACATATTATACGAATAGCGGCGAGGAGGACATCATACTTCTTGAACCGCTAGGAGTAGCAAAAGAAAGAGACATGCTAGAATCTCTTGGCGTGAAGATTCTACACGATCATCCCAGTTGGTATGGTTTTAAGAGGTTTGGGGATAGGACTGACGTGGATGTTCTTAAAGACTGGATTGACGATGTCATTGCTCAATACAAGACTCAACTTGTGCAAGCTGAAATATTAGGGGCCATTGTCGCTTTCAGAGGGAGGTATGATAAAAATCTCAAGTTATTTAAAGGTTTGGTGGAATTGTGGTGTTCGGAAACGAATACCTTTCATCTCCCCTATGGAGAAATTGGGATATCCTTGTGGGACATTAAGGCTTTAAGTGGTTTATCAATAACCGGGAAGATATACGACGAGTTCGTCCCTGGCAACTCGGAGCTTAAGGATTATCCGTGTAATCTTCGCCAATTACTCAATGTATATGAATGGCTCGTTAATCGGGGGCCCGGTAAGGCAATTCATTACGACCGTTGGGTGAACTTTTGGTATAGAGGCCCTCGTGGATCCACTTCTAAGTTAAGAAAGGATAGTTTTGATGAAGAAGAGCGTAAGAAAGCGCCAACTTATACGGAGGATGGGTATTTGGCAGCGTTCTTGACACTTTGGCTCTGTAAGTTTGTGATGCCTTTTGGTACAAAGGATATTATTCGGTCGGAGACTTTTGTCATGGCGTCTCAGATGGCTCATGGGATAAAGGTAGCTTTGGCTCCTGCCGTATTGTGTGCTATCAAGGTTGCTTTGGGTCGCATGGCATCTGACCATCGCGGACCAGCATATTCTTGCTGTCGGTTCCCGGTCGATTTTTTATTTGCATGGATTGGTGCTCACTTTGAAAAAGTTTATGTTCGGAGATCGATTAGAAAGGATATTAAAGACATGCCCGGATTGAAAAAGGTTCCGGAGATGGTAAGCTTTATGGGCGCGATGGCTACTCCCTTCGATCCAAAAAAGGCTCGTCAACACTTAAGGGATGAGAGGAATTTTATATGGCGCCCCTACTCTTTCGATTGTTCTGGAGAAGGCTGGATTCATGAGGTCATTGATATGAGAAGGAAGTCTGATTTTCCTGAAGGGGTTCGGGAATGGATTATCGCTCTAAGGCATAGTATCTTGCCTCTTCGTTTGAACAACGGATTGCATGCGCAACCTTATAACCCTCATCGGAATATGGTTCTAGATTCCTGTGAATAGCCAAGGTGGCCTTCATGACCACGAGGTGGTAGTGACCCTTGATAGAAGTTATGTCATCAGCACTGAGACTGTGTTGGGAGGTATGCGATATACCTTCAGATGGGTATTGGTCCCCAACTAGTTGTTGGCGACAGATATATGGTATTTCGCTTTTCTTTTGGTAAGGACGTTGGCTGCAGACAACGTGCTGTCGAAAGAACTGAGAAAATACTCTGCCCTATAATGGGGAGTATCAGATTGGGTCTAAATGAGTAGCCTGAGAGAGTTGTCGATATATTGTGACTGATTGTCACTACCATGAACCTGTTAGAGGCTTACTAGTGGTTTAGTTAAGTTTAAGTTTGGGGGACGAAACTTCTTATAAGTGGTGGGTGATGTAGTAACCGTGATTTTTGAAATCCAAAATTTAAGTTTAAATAATTTTTTGGGTTATTTAAATAGCAAAAATGAATTATTAGTAGTACAATTGTGGTCCGAAAATACCGACTTTTGATTGGAGCCTGATCTCAAAAATCTGAGATCACCATTGCGACCGTCTCGTCGAAACAAGAAAGATTGATATTCACATATTTTCGATCCAACGGTCGGATCTTCCGCAAAACAGCAGAAAAGAAGTGGGCCCCACAACTTAAGTTGTGAATAGTAACCACTGATTTAATTCCCCTCTCGACCAACGTCGGTCATTTCGCCGTCTGGACCCCAAACATAGTAGTATGAGTAGTCGTTTCAAGCTATTTTCAACATTCTAAGCGCAATGGCACTGACAGAATTCGCGTTTGGCGATTTTGGTGCATCAAAATGCGTGCATTACAGTATAGCCTACAGTATATTATGGCCCGAGATTTAATTCGAGCGCCGAATCAAGCAAGCAAATACGCTACTTGACAGGTCTCGACGAGCCGGACGTCGTGGCGAAGTCCGTTTCGCAATTCGACAAACCGTTTGTCTCGAAATGCGTAAAAAGTGTCGGAAAACCGATCTTTTCTACTAAAACCTATACTTTTCGTGGACCAAATGTTTTGGGGCTTTTAGGTTAGGGTCCTAGCAGCATATTGGAGCTACAGTAGGGACCTAAGGGCAAAGGGTTGGCTGTAGAGGGACTAAACCGAATTTTTGCTAAAGTGAAGCATTAAAGGAAAAGTGACTTTTGATCTCCTTTGGGTGGGTGTTCGAGGGGCCATATTTGGAGTTTGGGTCCTCTTTACTCTCCTGAGTTACTCCATCATAGCCCTGGGTGCGGGGTAAGCCGAGGAGTCACCACCCAAAGAAGCCCAAATCCGAGTTGCGAAGAGAGAGTGAGAGGTTGCTCCCAAGTGCCCCAACTTGATCCCTGGAGTCCTTGGAGGATTCTCCTGTGTCTGGTGAGCGTGACCGAGCTTGCTGGGTGGCTGCGCGATGCGGGGGGAGGAGAACCGGCTCCTACCTCTCTTCTCCAACTCCGGCGAAGGTGAGACTCCCTTCTCTCTGGTTTGTAGCACCCTAGACCTTAGGAAGTCGACTCTATAGAGTCTATAGAAGCTCTCTGCCAAGCCCCGAGCCCCCATGCACGGCCGGTTGCCGGTGGGAGAAACTTCTCCGCCGGAACCCTAAAAGGCTCCGCCGCGGCTGTGCGTCGCAACCGCTGATCCAAACGCCAAACCAAAATGGTGGCCATGGACTGTAGGAGATGAGGATCAGTTCCTCAAAATTTTAGGAAGTTTGGTCAAGTGTACTCGACAAAAATGGAAACCCTAGTTTTCGGCTTATTGCACCATGGCCGAGCTTCTTGCTCCGGCGCCGGCGACGCTCCCTACCTCCGGCCAAGTGGCCGAGAAGCTTCCTGGGAATGGGAGGAGTGCAACCATGCCTTTGCATGGCATCCATGCAGCCCGAAACGTCGGGTGCCATGGATGACCCGAGTTGGGTTCAAGTCACGGTGGCCGGCCTTCCGGCCGTCGCCGACGGGGATGGCATGCCCAGAACAGTTGCTGGGACTAAGGGGATCCCATCCATGCTCTTCCATGGAGTCCATGCAGCCTTGGTGAAAATCTACCATTAGTGGTGGGAAGCTCAAAACCGAGCTTTGCTCCACCGCCGCCGCCGCCGTGTCCTGTCGCCGGGCATGGGTTCAGGTAAGTTCGCGGGGTGATGTAGCACCTTTTGGTGCAAGTGGTTGAGGCCCAGAACCCCTGGATGAGTGGTCGCCATTTTCGAAGCATAAGCTTCATCTTCCCCGTTTTCTTTTTCTTGTTTCCCGGCCAACCGAGGGTGCAGGTTGAGCCCAAATTTGATAGAAATGATTCTGCAACTTAGTAGCAAGTCTTAATCCATGTAAGAAGCTCCCATGTTCCCTTGTTGCAGAGTTATAGCTTGGGATTGAATATTATGGTAGTGTGCCCACCAAGTGTTTGATGAAATGCCTCAATGAGTTTTAGTGCAAAATCTGGGCATCCAGCAAATATGAAAGTTTCTCCACACTGTCCCCTGAGCTTAATGCTCATTTCAGACCAAAGGTTGTCTGTGTGGATGTGTGTGTGGGGCAGTATCGAAAAGTTAGAGAGAAAGGTGTTTGGATCCCTGTGATCCAGCAGTTTCTGGGTTGCACAAATGCAGGCCTTTGAGCCTCTGTGTTGTCCTGAGCAAAATGCTCAAGTTAGTTTTGAAGTGGCGCAAGTAGTTTTGAAGTTTTAGTGACCTAGAACCTATTGTAAGGTTAGTTGGCTTTGGTTCTGTTTTGGGTAATTTCCAACTTTGCGACAGTGAGCTTCTGACTATTTTGAGGTCACTGAACGCGATGCTCGCCTCAGAAATAAGTTTGGTCGAGCCTAAGAAATAAAATTTGCTATAATTCTATGTTAGTATAGTAAACTATGGCCCGAAGTTTTTCTCGGGTTCCGTGCTGCTGCAAATTGGTGAGCACGGTGTCCAGCAAGTCGAGGGTCACCTACTGGAGGTGACGGTTCGTAAAAATAATGTCCCGATTAAGAAAACGAGCGAAAACGACTCTCAAATTGCTATAAAAGTGCGATTTCTGGAAACCCTAGGGGTCTAAATGTCACGCCCCGGGGTCGAAACTGCGACCCGGGCTCGCCAACAGATCCGCCACCTATGCTAAAACCCGCATAGGCGAAGCGTCTAACCTGCAAAAGATAGTACTATAGCTACACAAATATCAGAGCTGAAATAAAATGCTGTAGAATAAAATCCAATCACTGTACACATGAAATAAAGTACAATCTCCATCTCCTCAAATACAGACAATCATCATACAATGTCCTCAGTACAGCATCTCTCAACTAAAAAAAAAGGATAAACTAAAACTATAGTACATAAGTCTCCATCAGTCTCTCCAAATACAAAAGATCTCTCTCCAAGGAAAACAGTAAAACCAACCAATAGCTACCAGGGATCTCCATCCAGGGGATACAGCTACACTCCTCGGGTGGTAAAGATCTAGCTCGTGACTCCCTCGCCTCGGACAACGATCGAAGATCAGCAACTCCCGAAGAGGACTCTGCAAAACAGGGGGGAGAAAAAGGGGAAACAACAATGGGGGTGAGAACCACTAGTAAACCAGTAGCCTCCCCCTGTGGGTAAAGCCTCAAGCTCCGGCGTACCCACTAAGTCTACTAGAGGCAAGAAAAGGGACAAGTGGTAAAGCTGTAAACAGAACTACTGAATAAAAGGGGAAACCACAACAAGTATGCCTCTAAATGTAATACCGAAGGAAATGACGGTATGAATGCATCAGAAAACAGTATCTGACCGAATAGACCCAATCTAGTGCCACCAGTAAAACTGGTACTGCCTGCTCTGCTGTCGAACTCAAGAACTCAGTATCTCCACTGTCCAAATGACCGGAACCCAACACGGTCTAAAGCCTACTCCGGAGTGGCACTCGAGGGGAGCGACCCACACGAGTAAAGTATCTCTGTAACCAATGTCTCACAATAGCAGGACTGGATCAAGACTATGATCAAAGTGGGAAACTCCGTCCACTAATAAAACCCCGATCTGATGCAATAGTACTCAAAAAGTGGGAAACACCATCCACTAGAGAAATCTGATACCCAATCTGATGCAATAGTAAACATCCGGTCAACCGCCCAAAGTCCGCGGTCACCGCAATAACCCACAACCCACAATTGGGTAAAATAATCAAGATCCGGTCAACCGCCTACTGTCCGCGGTTGCCGCAATAACCCACAATCCAACATCAAGTACACCCTGTCACTGACCCTCAGGTCCCGGCTACACTATCCCAAACCTCTGCTCGAACCCGAGCAACATGACTCAAAAGTCTAAATAAGAAGGAGAAAAAAAGCAATCATGGTTTCTCCTAAGTCAAATCCCAATATGATAGTGTAGCAATAAAATAGTGGCCTATCTAGATGTCCAAATAAGCATGCAAAAGTCCTCATGCAATGTGAAAGAGAGAGAATGTCAAATAACAGTTTACATGTGTAATAATTAATAATATCCACATAAATATAACCATCAGGCTAAAATCATCAGTCGACTACACATGTATATGATCCCTGATCCATAATAAATCCCAGAGTGAAACCCGCACATTGATATGTCATTATGTCCCAACAATTAATCATTTAATCCACTTTCATAAAATCTAGGTGCTAATGTAGCATGTTAATTATCACTAATAAATTATTCCAATGATCATGTTCCAACAGAAATATTATCCCAATAATATCCCCAACATGCTATATTCACAAAATTAATCTCAGATGATAGGCTCACATGTATATCAGTCAATCATGCATGATACTCAATCAATATGCTCAATAGTGGGGTTTTCTAATAAACTTAGTGAGTAAGTCAGATATAGAGGCAAGCAACAACCACCCACCTCGAAAAGCGCGCACAACACCAAAAGAAACCTCTCGCTGCCCGCTGTCCTCTAACACAGCATCCACCGAAAACTGTGTCCCACTGCACAGAACAATGCGTACAATTAATCCCAAAACTGTACAATTTCACTGTCCAAAATCAGCCCCCAAAAAGGCTAAATATCACCTCTGTCCAGTCCTCAAGAAAATCCAGAAAATTCACGGTCGCGTTCCTCGCGAAAAGTAGCCCCAAAACGACTGTTTAAACGCCCAGATCTGATACCTGTAGACCAAGATAAAAATAAAACACCGCTGCACCTCAAAACCTCCCAAATCAAAATTCCTGTAGCAATCTGTCCAAGAAAAGCTTAATTATCACCTTCGAAACAATTTCCAAAAATCCCAGAAAAATCACCACTGTGTTCCTCGCGACGAGTAGATCAAAATCGAGTCCTGAAACGCCTTGATCCGATGTTCCTAGGCTGAGATATAAAATCGACAAGCCGGTGCTGTCCAAAATCCATCACAGAAAAATGGGGGTCAAAGATGTCTCGGGAAACGTGCCAAAAGTGCGAAACGGAGCGAAGCGATCAACACGAAAATCGAAGCCTTACCTCTTAGGAACACGCTGTCGAAGAAATCGTCCAAAAACTCCTCCTGGTTTGCTCACAGTGAATTTTTGACTGATCTGCGACGGTAATGGGCCGAAATGGGGAGAAAACCGAGGCGAACTGTAAAAATGATATCGCCGTTGCCGAGCTTCCAGAAATTCCGGGGATCCACCACGAGCTCAAGAACATCAAGGGGAACAACTTTCTTAATGGCCTCCCTCCCATTCTCTCTCTATCTCTCGAAAAAAGCCAGAAGAAGAGGGGGGGGAAGGCTATTTATAGGCCCACAAAAACAATGCAAAAATGACCATTGTGTCCCGGTTTCGGGCGCCCGAATCTTTCGGGCCCCGAAACCGGGCCCACACAGTGCCCGGCCCACGGAGGCCCAGTCCCGCACGGGATCCGGTCGGACCGCACGCCCGTCCGACCCGCTCCCGCGCCGACACGTGTCCACGAACACAGAACAGCGGATCCGCCGCTCCCTCGCGCCGCGTGGCGCTCCACTGGTCAACGGGCAGTTGGCGCTGGCCAATGGCGGCCGCCACGTGGCGCACGCGTGCGCCACGTCGGCGCCGTGGCCGCCACGCCAGCCGCCCCTGCCACCTGCCGCGCCCCCTGCCACCTGCACGCGCACAGTGACGCGCCCAATCCCCGCGCGCCACGTGTCCAGGCCACACACTCGCTGCACCCGGTGCACAAACCCCCAAACACCGAACCAATGATCAGCTGCCACGTGTCTTCCACCGGTCCACCGTGCACCCCGAGGATTTCCGTAGACCGCGACCTGTGAACCACCCAATGGGAAGACGCCACGTGGCACCCCGCTCCGGTGCACGCCGGCCGCGTGGACCGCGCACCCGCGCCCCTGCCCGCGCGCCCTGCCCGCGCCACGCGCCCTGCCCGCCGCCGCTCTCCGCCTGCCCGAGGCCGCGCCGCCGCTCTCCGCCGCGCCGCCGCCGGCGATCGCCGGAATCACTGTTCCGGCGGTGAACAGTAACCCGAGCTCAAAAATGACAAGTGGGTAGTCCATTTTGACCGTTTTCGCGCGCTGAATCCGAATTTGACGTCCGTTTTGCCAAATTCCAACTCTAAAAATTGCCGAAGGCACCCGGAAATGTGTTCTTAGCCCAAATTTCGCGCGGAGCCCAATTTTAATATCCGTTTCGCGCGAAACCACTTCTAAACCCTCCACGGGGTCCTCCGATCACTCACATGATCCATTTAAGCTCGTAGTCCAACACTTGTGCCCAATTATGCCCCAAACACCTCCAACACACCATGTACGCCTCCAATAGCCACCCCAACGCACTGCAGCAGCTCTGCGGAGATCCGGGTCATCACATCCTCCCCCACTAAAAGAAAGTTTCGTCCTCGAAACTAAAGTCGTTCCTCAACACGGAATCTCAACCAAATAAAGGGGGTAAATATCCAATCATCCACCACTCAAGCTCCCAAGGCTGACAAGTACCTCCTCCAGAGACGCGATGCGGTCCTCGGGTCTCTAACTAGAACAAAATAAAGGCGGGCACTCCAGAAAAGCCGTACCAACTCAACCAAGTACAGCTGGGCTAACCGCTCGAGCTACCAAGTAATCTGCATCGGTACAAGCCTCCGCTCCTCCCAGGGCCTCAGATAATCCAACCACAAGTCCATCGGCACACAAGCTCGATCCGAATACCTCTGTACTCCCGAGGTATCCAATATAAGTCCTCCAACTGATCACATAAACTCTGATCTCTAATCCAAAAACCATCAGGGTGTAGCAACACCTCCCCAACTCTCGGGCATCAGCACACAACTATAAGCAGTCGAGAGAACCAGATCGCAAATCAATCTTCGAGAAGATCCAGTACCCTTGCAGCTGGTAAATCCAATCCTCCAGGCTCGAAAAAGGGTACCTGCTCCAGACGATCACTTCATCAAATTCCGGGAGTTGTGTCCTCAACTCCCAAACCAGTGACGTGCTAGGCAACTCCGAAAGGAAAAGAGCCCTCAGTGACACCATCATACGCCACGTCTGCCTCGACAGTCCACACAGCGCCAGCTGCGGAGTCAACAAACTCAACCCCAAATAGCTCTCCTGCTCCGGGTATCCGCCACCACAGTGGCCCTATCGGGGTGATATTGGATGCTTGCCACAAATCCAACTGTAACTTCATAGCTACTATGGGAGGCATCACTAAAACTCACAAATCCATCTCCCAACACTGGCGATGCTGAAATCAGGGCTGGTATCAATCTCATCACCAATTCGTCAAGCTCTGCTGGCACTATCCGGCTCACAAGCTCCTCACCTCAACAAATAACTGCCGGTCTCAGCCATTCTCGCATAGCATCCATTTTGGCCGGATTTCCACCACCGCCTCTTATGGCTAGACTAAGTGATCCAAGAAGATATGCTCTCGAAGCTAAAACTTGTACCACAACAACTTGGCATACAGCTTCTTCCTCACAGACCTTGTTACACCATCTACAAGTACTCCACCAGCTCTAAACCATACAGAGATGGGGTAAAATCAAAATATCCCAGAAGAATATCTCAAATAATTCTTCCAAGTGCAGCAAGAATACACAATTCCTCAGATCTTAAAGACGACAGGGCATTAGTCATTCCATTTGTCCTCACTGCACTCATAATGCCCCTACCGGGTCCTGAACACCATCTTGGCGAAATACTCAGCTGTATGATCCCAAAAGATACATGCATCCTAAGCAGACCACTGTCGGGGTATAACTCCATCAAAAGGTCCTAAATAATATCCAGACCTGCCTGCGGTCACCCCACACAAGGACCCTCACTGTCGTGTGCCAACGACGTGGCACTAGATCGAACAGACCCTCGATCCATCAGATCCTGCGACTGCGCCATCAGCTCTCTCAGCTCTACAGGTGATATCCAATGAGGTGCTATCGGGGTTGGCGTGGTTCCTGAACCACGTCAATCGCAATCTCAATCTCCCTAACCGGCGGCATCATTATCAGCTCCGGTGGAATCACACCCGGGATCTCACGATAACAGGGATATCCTGCGTCCCGGTGCCGCCGTAGGCACCTCGCGCATAGTCGCTGCAACCTGTGTGCTCTGACTGTCTCAATGAACAAGTCTCTAATGTCTGCTTGCAGAAGATCATAACCTTCTCTCTCCGCAGTCATACACCATGTGGCACTGTGCCAACCAATCCCACGCACTGGGTCAAACACTGACCAGGTACAAATACCAATAAGTCTGCCGATACCACTCGAGGTCTCAACTGCACTGGACATGATCCACAAGCCTCCTCCACATGCACCACCCCAACAGGAACCTGTACCTCTAGTGCATGTGGTAACAAATCTGCCTCTAGTCCATGCAGGAATGCAACATGCTCTAACTCCGACTGCTGTGATGAAATCACACCTGCGACGACCCGATCCACTGCCTTGGTGCCCTCCACCCAGGCAGCACAGTCTCAACCGCTCAATGTAGGTGGTCGTCACTTAATCTGCCTGAAAATCAAGGCTATCCACAAAAGGAGCACAATTCTCCGCCTTTGCTCACACTGAGGCGATGAATACGGTCCTCCGCAGACAACAAATCCACGCTACCGCTGCGCCACTCTGATAACGATGCTGATGCTGCCACCGGGGTCCACCTGACCTCTGACATCTCAGAAAATCCATTATTGCAATCGTCATATGACAAAACACAATTAATTCCTGCAATTCCTCATTCAATTATCCTTACTCAGCTCACCCCTCAAGCACATCTATTGTACCCCAAACACGAATGTTATCAATCACAAAGGGTAACCTTCCTTTGGGTAAGCTTTACATAATCCGTCCACAAGGATGTCCACCATCCAGGAAAGGAAAACGAAAGTGCCTCTGCCAGCCGATCTGTCCCCCAACACTTAGCGCCAGGCGCCTCTATCCAGAACTCGCCTCTGGCGGCAGATCCCTATCCAAAGGAACTGCAACAGTACGCTCCATACACAATGCCTACTCCATCGAGGCATCCAAAATCCAAAATCCAAAACAGAGGGATCAGATAAACTAAAAGGTATCCTGGCGCAATCCACTCCCAGTCACACACATCCTATGCGCTTCGTCCCTCGAAACCTGGAGCGTACAGTTCAACAACTGCATAACTCTCTAGCACAGGGAGACTCTCAATTGATCACTCCATCACCACCAACCACGATTTTGCCTCCAAAGGCTCCAACTCAAATCCATGAATCGGGGTGGTTCATCTGCCAAAACTGGCTCCATCGATCAATGATGTCCCACAACTCATCCACTATCAGCAATCCACCCCGCCTCGGTGCCTCGGCACTAAACATTGGCACGGAGGGGGCCACTCGCTCCATCGGCGCCTCAGAAATCACTGCCGCTGAGGATACTGTAACCAGGTGGTCTCAGGAGAAAAACACTGTCGGGCTGCCCACTGCTCCGACAACTGTGTCACCCAGACCAGCGGCTCACTCTGCCGCTGATATACCTCTGACAATCCTGCCATCGGGGCCTGAAGCTCTCTAACCTCAATCCGGATATCCGGCCCCAAAACAATCCGCTCAAGCTCCACCGCTGCGACGAGTGCACACCAATCCGCACAACGCGTCGGGGAGACACCGCTCACCACGACCAACTGCACCACAGCACAAAACAAAACTCGACCCAATCCGGCGAGAGCCTAGAGCGTGTCAACCGTTCCGCCGCATTATGTTGTCTGCAGCCAACATAATTGCTTAGGAGAATAAACATGCCAATCACCCATCCCATCACTCGGGAGAGGTATAAAACTCAATCAGGACTCTCGCTAAAATCACGACTCTCACGAAGTCATCCTAGGGTCCAACCATAAGCCTAGGGTTTCTACAGTCCCAACTGACCTATCCCTAAGCTCTGATACCAACCTAATCTGTCACGCCCCGGGGTCGAAACTGCGACCCGGGCTCGCCAACAGATCCGCCACCTATGCTAAAACCCGCATAGGCGAAGCGTCTAACCTGCAAAAGATAGTACTATAGCTACACAAATATCAGAGCTGAAATAAAATGCTGTAAAATAAAATCCAATCACTGTACAAATGAAATAAAGTACAATCTCCATCTCCTCAAATACAGACAATCATCATACAATGTCCTCAGTACAGCATCTCTCAACTAAAAAAAAAGGATAAACTAAAACTATAGTACATCAGTCTCTCCATCAGTCTCTCCAAATACAAAAGATCTCTCTCCAAGGAAAACAGTAAAACCAACCAATAGCTACCAGGGATCTCCATCCAGGGGATACAGCTACACTCCTCGGGTGGTAAAGATCTAGCTCGTGACTCCCTCGCCTCGGACAACGATCGAAGATCAGCAACTCCCGAAGAGGACTCTGCAAAACAGGGGGGAGAAAAAAGGGGAAACAACAATGGGGGTGAGAACGACTAGTAAACCAGTAGCCTCCCCCTGTGGGTAAAGCCTCAAGCTCCGGCGTACCCACTAAGTCTACTAGAGGCAAGAAAAGGGACAAGTGGTAAAGCTGTAAACAGAACTACTGAATAAAAGGGGAAACCACAACAAGTATGCCTCTAAATGCAATACCGAAGGAAATGACGGTATGAATGCATTAGAACACAGTATCTGACCAAATAGACCCAATCTAGTGCCACCAGTAAAACTGGTACTGCCTGCTCTGCTGTCGAACTCAAGAACTCAGTATCTCCACTGTCCAAATGACCGGAACCCAACACGGTCTAAAGCCTACTCCGGAGTGGCACTCGAGGGGAGCGACCCACACGAGTAAAGTATCTCTGTAACCAATGTCTCACAATAGCAGGACTGGATCAAGACTATGATCAAAGTGGGAAACTCCGTCCACTAATAAAACCCCGATCTGATGCAATAATACTCAAAAGGTGGAAAATACCATCCACTAGAAAAATCTGATACCCAATCTGATGCAACAGTAAACATCCGGTCAACCGCCCAAAATTCGCGGTCACCGCAATAACCCACAACCCACAATTGGGTAAAATAATCAAGATCCGGTCAACCGCCTACTGTCCGCGGTTGCCGCAATAACCCACAATCCAACATCTAATACACCCTGTCACTGACCCTCAGGTCCCGGCTACACTATTCCAAACCTCTGCTCGAACCCGAGCAACATGACTCAAAAGTCTAAATAAAAAGGAGAAAGAAAGCGATCATGGTTTCTCCTAAGTCAAATCCCAATATGATAGTGTAGCAATAAAATAGTGGCCTATCTAGATGTCCAAATAAGCATGCAAAAGTCCTCAGCAATGTGAAAGAGAGAGAATGTCAAATAACAGTTTTACATGTGTAATAATTAATAATATCCACATAAATATAACCATCAGGCTAAAATCATCAGTCGACTACACATGTATATGATCCCTGATCCATAATAAATCCCAGAGTGAAACCCGCACATTGATATGTCATTATGTCCCAACAATTAATCATTTAATCCACTTTCATAAAATCTAGGTGCTAATATAGCATGTTAATTATCACTAATAAATTATTCCAATGATCATGTTCCAACAGCAATATTATCCCAATAATATCCCCAACATGCTATATCCACAAAATTAATCTCAGATGATAGGCTCACATGTATATCAGTCAATCATGCATGATAATCAATCAATATGCTCAATAGTGGGGTTTTCTAATAAACTTAGTGAGTAAGTCAGATATAGAGGCAAGCAACAACCACCCACCTTGAAAAGCGTGCACAACACCAAAAGAGACCTCTCGCTGCCCGCTGTCCACTAACACAGCAATCCACCGAAAACTGTGTCCCACTGCACAGAACAATGCGCACAATTAATCCCAAAACTGTACAATTTCCACTGTCCAAAATCAGCCCCAAAAAGGCTAAATATCACCTCTGTCCAGTCCTCAAGAAAATCCAGAAAATTCACTGTCGCGTTCCTCACGAAAAGTAGCCCCAAAACGACTATTTAAACGCCCAGATCTGATACCTGTAGACCAAGATAAAAATAAAACACCGCTGCACCTCAAAACCTCCCAAATCAAAATTCCTGTAGCAATCTGTCCAAGAAAAGCTTAATTATCACCTTCGAAACAATTTCCAAAAATCCCAGAAAAATCACCACTGTGTTCCTCGCGACGAGTAGATCAAAATCGAGTCCTGAAACGCCTTGATCCGATGTTCCTAGGCTGAGATATAAAATCGACAAGCCGGTGCTGTCCAAAATCCATCACAGAAAAATGGGGGTCAAAGATGCCTCGGGAAACGTGCCAAAAGTGCGAAACGGAGCGAAGCGATCAACACGAAAATCGAAGCCTTACCTCTTAGTAACACGCTGTCGAAGAAATCGTCCAAAAACTCCTCCTGGTTTGCTCACAGTGAATTTTTGACTGATCTGCGACGGTAATGGGCCGAAATGGGGAGAAAACCGAGGCGAACTGTAAAAATGATATCGCCGTTGCCGAGCTTCCAGAAATTCCGGGGATCCACCACGAGCTCAAGAACATCAAGGGGAACAACTTTCTTAATGGCCTCTCTCCCATTCTCTCTCTATCTCTCGAAAAAGCCAGAGAAGAGGGGGGGAAGGCTATTTATAGGCCCACAAAAACAATTGCAAAAATGACCATTGTGTCCCGGTTTCGGGCGCCCGAATCTTTCGGGCCCCGAAACCGGGCCCACACAGTGCCCGGCCCACGGGCCCAGTCCCGCACGGGATCCGGTCGGACCGCACGCCCGTCCGACCCGCTCCCCGCGCGACACGTGTCCACGAACACAGAACAGCGGATCCGACCGCTCCCTTCGCGCCGCGTTGCGCTCCACTGGTCAACGGGGCAGTTGGCGCTGGCCAATAGCCGGCCGCCACATGGCGCACGCGTGTGCCACGTCGGCGCCGTGGCCGCCACGCCAGCCGCCCCTGCCACCTGCCGCGCCCCCCTGCCACCTGCACGCGCACAGTGACGCGCCCAATCCCCGCGCGCCACGTGTCCAGGCCACACACTCGCTGACACCCGGTGCACAACACCCCAAACACCGAATCAATGATCAGCTGCCACGTGTCTTCCACCGGTCCACCGTGCACCCCGAGGATTTCCGTAGACCGCGACCTGTGAACCACCCATTCGGAAGACGCCACGTGGCACCCCGCTCCGGTGCACGCCAGCCGCGTGGACCGCGCACCCGCGCGCCCTGCCCGCGCGCCCTGCCCGCGCCCACGCGCCCTGCCCGCCGCCGCTCTCCGCCTGCCCGTGGCCGCGCCGCCGCTCTCCGCCGCTGCCCGCCGCCGGCGATCGCCGGAATCACTGTTCCGGCGGTGGACAGTAACCCGAGCTCAAAAATGACAAGTGGGTAGTCCATTTTGACCGTTTTCGCGCGCTGAATCCAAATTTGACGTCCGATTTGCCAAATTCCAACTCTAAAAATTGCCGAAGGCACCCGGAAATATGTTCTTAGCCCGAATTTCGCGCGGAGCCCAATTTTTAATATCCGTTTCGTGCGAAACCACTTCTAAACCCTCCACGGAGTCCTCCGATCACTCACATGATCCATTTAAGCCCCGAAGTCCAACACTTGTGCCCAATTAAGCCCCAAACACTTCCAACACACCAAGTAGGCCTCCAATAGCCACCCCAACGCACTGCAGCAGCTCTGCGGAGGTCCGGGTCATCACACTAAACGCAATTATAGCCTCATGTACTATCTCGGGCAGTGTGTATATAATCTCTAAGCTTTTTGCTAGTGATCCGTTGGCTCTCGTTGAGCGGAAATTGGTAATCGGTCCGTAAATCGGCAAAATCGTCGGTTTAACGGCGCCCCAGGGGCAATCGCGCAATTCAGAAAATTGCGGCGGTTCCGCCTAGCCGTTTGTTGAGTCCCAGTAGAATCTGGTTGAGCCAGCGGCAAAGGGTCAAAGCTCGTGTCTCCCGAAAATTCAAATGGAATTTTCGGGAGGGGCATTTTGGTAATTATACCAACACTTAAATAAAAAGGTTGAGTTTAGCAATGTTTATGATTCAGGTTGGCACGGTTTGGCTCTAGTCTTCGAGCATTCCGTTGGAGTTGTCAGATCGCCTGCAGGCAGGTGGGTTTATCTTCGGTCCGGGCTTTATCATTTCGGCCCTCTGGGGTATAGTATTGGTTGGACCCCTGTTCTTGTAGCCTAGATGTATATTTGAGCCTGCCTTCTTTTTGATCAGTTTTATACTGCTATATGCCTGATTTATTATCTTTATCAGCTACCTGATTATATGATGTCTTGCATGATTGATTTTAGTTGCTTCCAGTTATTATGACATTATTCTGGACATTGCCATGCCTGCTTGGTTATTATCTAGTTTGCACACCTTATTGATTATCAGTACATCCTGATCCATGTTATAGTAGTTGTTGATTATATTTTGCATATGATTGAGATTCAGTTGGCTATTCTGCATTTGCATCCCTGTTGGGATTTTTCCCGGCTTGTTGCCGATTACCATGAGTTGAGATTCCGTTGGCCTTTGCCATTGCATCCCTGTTGGAATTTTCCCGGCTTGTTGCCGATTACCTGGTCGTTGGACCGCGAGCTTGAGCATAGCACTATGATCGCCACGCACCGCTGTACTTCACGAACATTGCCGGGGTCGCGCCTCGTGGATTATTGTTCTTTACCGGTAAAGTGGTCTAGAGGAAAGACCCGTGAGCCCGCAGATAGCACTTGTATGTGCGGGGTTATGTAAGCCAGATAGGTGCCAGATAGTGGCATGAGCCTGAGGTCCTCGTGACCAATAGTGGCATTGATTGGGTACTTGATGTTCTTTGATTGATGCATAGCTTATATACTTTTATGTTCTAGCATGCTTATTTCAGTACCTATTCCTGCTCAGTATACTTTGATTATCAGTAGACCTGATATTTGATTATTCAGCTTCTGCTCAGTATATTTTGACTATCAGTAGACCTGATATTTGATTATTCAGCTTCTGCTCAGTATATTTTGACTATTAGTAGACCTGATATTTGATTATTCAGCTTCTGCTCAGTATATTTTGACTATCAGTAGACCTGTTATTGGATTATTTAGTATTTATTTCAGTATACTCCTGTTGAAATCTATATCTGCTTTACTTATTGATTAGTTATCCGCTTCTTAATCATGCTTACCTAACATGTTGATTTCTACTATCCTCTAGTATTGTATACCAGTAGGTACGATTTGCTATTTCTCGGCTCGTCGTGCCCACTGGGATACACTGTCGATGTATCTCACACCCCCTGGGTGACCATTTTTCAGGACGGTCAGGTGCTGGGATGTCGGGACGTGTTGGTGAGGTTCCGTGTTAGCAATCGACCCATGGCAGCCGCTACTTTTAATTATTCCGCAAATTATGTAAAAGAGTTGTAATCATAACCTGTTGTAATTTAATTGTTTAGATATACGTAGTTTAGTTACTCTGATGTTGTTACAAAAGCTTAGCCGTGCATGTATAGAAAAGGTTCAATTCTAAGGAAGGAATTGAGAATTTTCTATATATGTGGCGGTCTGTCGCGCCCTGGCAGTTTTCAAACTCTGATTTTTTTTTAAAAAAAATAAAAATAAAAATAAAAAATAAAAAAAATAAAAAATTAGAGGCTGTTTTTCGAACTCGGGGCGCGACATTACCTTTCTTTAAGCATTATCTTCTTTTGTTCAATTAAGCCTTTAGCTTCTTTGCTCTCTAAGCATTTTCTTTACACTTTGGTTTTAGATGAGTTTAAAGCACCTTAGCACTCATCTACCCGGGAGTGACATATGCTCAACCCTACCGTTAGTATTTATGCCTCAATACTTTTTTTTTTTACTTTTCACTTTTATCCTAAGTTCTTTACTCTGGGATAGCTTAGGTGTCTATAACACCAATTTAGATTTGAACTTCTTGTTCATTTACATTTACACTTTGTCTTGTCACTTGACAATTTCTTTAGCTCCTTAGCCCATTTTTAAACTTTTCTTTACTTGTTCTCAATTTATAACCCTATGTTGTAATTACCCTCAAGATTACACTATGTCATAAAGACACTAGTTACATTCAATTTCAATTGACTTAGAGTTTATTAACTCTATTTCCTATTTTTCACCTTAGCTTAAGGTTTAATAACTCTACTTCCATCCCCTTTTTGCTTAGAGTTTATCATCTCTAATTACATTTTTCCTTTAGCTTAGAGTATCCTTGACTCTATGTTTGCTCTTCTCCACATAACCTAGAGTACATTTGACTCTATGTTGAACACTCTATAATCCACCTTAGGTTATTTCCTAAGACAATGTCACTCGTTCATCTAGGTTTAACTCCTAGGTTATCATGCCACTCGTTAAACCCTTAATCTAGATTTTCTCCTAGTTTTGCATCCATTCGCTTGTCCTTGTTTTCTCCTAGGTTTTACAACCATCATGCATTTCTCTTATGCTTTTACATGATTCTTAGAGTTATACCCTAACATGATCATTCTCATATTTATTCTTTGCTATTTATACTAATGCAAATTTAACCTACAATAGGTTTAATATAATTGCTTTTAGGGCTAAACCCTAATCATTCTCATTCTTGATCCTAACACCCTACATGCTTACTAGCATGCTTCTAGGTCAGAAAATCAAAGGACAAAGGAGAGAGATCACCCATTTTCGGTAGAATCCCCCACCTCGATGTTTCGCCTTGTTCTTGAAAGAGACAAAATTTGCTCTTTGATCTCCAAGATTTTCCTAAAATGAGAGGAAAATTATGAAGCAATTACTTTTATGGTTCACTAATTCCATAGAATTTATAAACTAGAAACCCCTTTAAAATATGAAAAGGAAAAAAAAATCCCTATTTGGTCAATTTCCTCCCAAAGAGGCTCTTTTCGGATTATTTTAAAAGAATGGGAGAAAATAACTCCCACTTTGATATTTTTTACAAAGAAAAATTTTAATCTCTTTAGCCTAAGGCAAAATGCCCAAAAATTTGAGAGATAGCTCAATTTAAGAAATTTTCCCTCAATTGTTGGTTTCACTCATTGGAGGAGAGAAGAGAAGAAACTTTTCTTAAATTTTTCTCAAATTTTCTCTTCTTCTTGCTCTCTCTTTTTCTTTCTTTCTTTTTTTTTTTTCTCTTTTTCTAAAGGCTGCTGCTAAGTGCAGCAGCCAAGCAGCAATTTCTTGCTGCAGCTTTGTGCAACTGGCAGCAGCTGCAGCAATTGCTGTTGCTGCCTATAGCAGCAGCAGCAGCCATGGCTGCAGCTTGGCAGCTGCATAAGCAACTGCCAGGCAACCTAGGCAGCTGAGGCAGCTGCTGCTGGCAGCTGAGGCAGCTACCAAGCAGCTGCCATAGCAGCAGCAGCAGCTGCTGCTTGTAGCAGCAGCAGCTGCAGCTGATGCTGCTGCTCACACAGCAGCAGCAGCAACAGCAGGCACACAACCCTTTTTTTTTTTTTTTTTTTCTTCCTTCTGCCTGCGCAAGAAGTTGGAGAAAAGAGGGAGAGAGAAGCACCTTTCCTATCACAATGAGGGAGAGGGAGAGGTCTTTTGCTTCTCTCCTTCTTCTTTAAGACTCTTTCTCTTCTTCTTCTTCTTCTTCTTTCGTTTCTTGCTCCAGCAGAAAAGAGAGAGAGAGAGAGAGAGAGAGAGAGAGAGAGAGAGGATTAAATTCCTGCAGGTGGGTGGTTGGGGGGAAATAGTGAATTTACTAAAATGCCCAAACTTACAAGGAAAATTCCCTAATTCCTGCAGAGAGAAAATTCGGATACCCCTCTTTCTCCGCGTTTTGCCTTCAACTGTTTAATCAAAACTGACATTTTATTTCTCCCCATTATTCTACAAATTTTTTTTAAACTCTCCACGATTTATTTAAAATTTTTGGGCTACTCTAAGCCCTCGAAAGAGAGCCCCAAAAAAGCTTCGTGATAAACTGCATCAGCAAAAACTGCAGTTTCAGAATTCTTGAAGCATTTTTCTTCGCTTCGTTCTCCTATTTTCCTTTAATCTCTCACCTCGGCACTTCACCCCATTTAATCAACAAACTTTTCTGAGACACTCCACGATTTCTTTTTAATTTTTTGACTACTCTAGGTCTTCGAAACAGGGCTCCGAAAAAGCTTGCCGATAAACTGCATCAGCAAAAACTGCAGTTACAGAATTCTTGAAGCATTTTTCTTCGCTTCGTTCTCCTATTTTCCTTTAATCGCTCACCTCGGCACTTCACCCATTTTAATCAGTAAACGTTTCTGAGACACCCCACGATTTCTTTTTGATTTTTTTGACTACTCTAGGTCTTCGAAACAGGGCTCCGAAAAAGCTTGCCGATAAACTGCATCAGCAAAAACTGCAGTTTCAGAATTCTTGAAGCATTTTGCTTCGCCTCGTTCTCCTATTTTCTTTCAATCTCCCACCTCGGCACTTCGCCCCTTTTAATCAACAAACTTTTCTGAGACACCCCATGATTTCTTTTTAATTTTTTGACTACTCTAGGTCTTCGAAACAGGGCTCCGAAAAAGCTTGCCGATAACAAAATTCAGGATTCCTGAATTTTGCTTAGTCCTTGGGCTTCAACTCACTTTTCGACCCGATGCTCTTCGTGTCGGTCCGAAACGCACCGAACTCGACTGTAATCATATTAAAAATATGTTACAAGTATTTTCGCCGCATTTCGCCATTTTGCGAATTTCGGCGAACGAGGACTTAAGCTTCATAATTTGAAGCTTCAAACTCTCAACTACAACTCACTTTTCGACTCGACGACTTTTGCGTCGATTCGAAATGCTTCAAACCCACTAGTAATCACATTTGAAATGTGTCACAAGTATTTATGCTGAGTTTAACCATTTTGTGAAAATCGCCAAACAAGGACTTAAGCTTCAGAATTGAAGCTTCAAATTCTCAACTCCAACTCACTTTTCGACTCGATGACTTTTGCATCGATTCGAAATGCTTCCAACTCACTTGTAATTACATTTGAAATGTGTTACAAGTATTTTTGCTGAGTTTCGCCATTTTGCGAAAATCAGTGCACTACACACAGAGAGATGAAGAGAGAGGTTCGGAGCTAAGAGTTAGGAAGAGAGAGAGGGGGGAGAAGGCAAGGAGTTAGGAGGGGCGAGGAAGGCTAGAAGCTACAGAGGAGGGTAGCAGTGCCACATCAGTAACGTGCATAGTAGCGCGCCACGCCAGCAATACGGAGAAGGTTACGATGGTCACGTCAGCACAACACATAAGAGCGCGCCACGTCAGTGTCACGCCCCGAGTTTAAAAACCAGTCTGATTTTTTTTTATTATTTTTAAATCAGAGTTCGCAAAACCGGGAGTAACAGACCACTACACATATAGGAAATCCTCCGACCACACGGGCAGAGTTTCCGCTATACATGCACAGCTCGGCAAGTACAAAACCATACAATTAGAGTTCAAGTACAACTTAAACTAAATAACATAATAAAACTCAATCAGTTCTAGACATCTATATAAGTATACAGTTCTCAAAATGTGTAAAGCAAAACTAATGTATCATGATGACAAAATAAACTGCTAATGATCAAATCCAAGATGTGATGATCCTCAGGGGGACAGCTCTATCGTGACAGCCTCACTCGTACGCCCCGACATCCCTCCACCCGACGGACCTGAAAAATGGTCACCCAAGGGGTGTGAGATACAACGACAGTATATCCCAGTGGGCACGACGAGCTGAGAAATAGCTAATCGTACCTACTGGGTACTAAAATCTGCGGATAGTAACCGGTCAGTGATAAAAGCTGAATAAACTAAAATAGGCATGCTGAACAAGGAATATAACTGCAGATGTCACATAAGTGCTGATAATAAATGACTGTATATAATCAAGCAGGAAACTGAGTATAAAGAGTACAAGATAAATAGCTACATGTAAGTGAAGCATGATAATAAAAGCTATGCGTCAATAATAGAAACTCAAGTACCCAATCACATGCCACTATTGGTCTCGCAGGACCTCAGGCTAGTGCCACCGATCGGCACCATATCTGGCTGACATAACCCTGCATTCACAGACGCCAAGCAGTCCCGATGCAAAAGGGCTGACGGGTCCTTCCTCTAGAACACTTTACCGGTAAAGAACACTATGACAGTGTCCAAACCATCAGTGTACGTGAAGTATAGCAGTGCGTGGCAAATCATAATGCTATGCTCAAGCTCACGGTCTAATGACCGGGTAGTCAGCAACAAGCCGAGATCCCAACAGGGAAGCAAATGTCTGTATATATATCAATCGGGGTCTATCATGCATAACTGGAAAATAAAGCAAGTATCTCTGGATATAAATGCAGTATACTAATCATCAGGTATGATAGAAATCAACAGGCATGATCAGACCATGAAAATCTACTGGACTAAAATACAGGAATAGAATGAACAGGTATACAGGAAGTGTCCAGATAAATGTCTATCGTCTAGAAATAAAAGACATATAGCATAATCAAGGCTAAATCAAAAACAGGTGTCCGACTGGACTAAAGCAACCAGAGGGCCGAAAAGATAAAGTCCGGACCGAAGATAACCCACCTCAATGTAGGCCGATCCCGACTCCCGCTAGTCACTAGGAGGCTGGTGCTGAACTGCTGGGACCTGAACAGAAACTGGAGTCAGAAACAGACTCACTCATACCCATCCCGACAACACTACAGTAACCTGAAACCATTCTTTCATACCGTGGTATGCGAGACACGCGTCAGAAATCGTAAATCGACGATTTTGCCGATTTACGGAACGATATCCGTCTTCCGCTCAACGAAAGTCTACGGACTTCTAAAGAAATGCTTATAGGGTGCGTACACACTGTCCAAAGACAGCCATGAAGTTACATTTGCAACTTGATCCATAAAATACTCTAAAATTGCATAATTACATTAACTTGATTCACTGTTTTGATCCGATCTTCCAAACCCGGAAGCTTTAGACTGCGCCGTAAATTTCAGCGCATAGGTTTTGACGCGACAAAGCCCGTGCTCACTAGTTTGGGCTGGCACGAGGCCCGAGGGCAAAGTTGGCCTATAATCATTCTAAGTCCACAATGGCTACTGGGCTACAACCAATCAACCACTTGATCAAGTTGGAATTAAACATGAGCATCATGCTCTGGTTGGACAGAGGAGTGAAGTGCTCACCTGTGGCTTGCAGGGGACCGGCCGGAGAAGTTGGCCAGAGCAACGCCACACTAAGCACAAGGCTCGGGTTCCACAAGTTGGGGCCAAACCTATATCACAAGGCCAACAGAGGCAAGCATCAGTGCAAGGGTGCTCCCAGAAATACTTTGGACTCGGCCAGCCGCGGCGCCGGTGGCCGGATGCGGCGGCGGCCGAGAAACACCCACAAAAACCCATTTAGATGAAAAATTGGACCAATATTAATCACAGAGGTCAACTGTCCAAACTAACTTGATGGAAAGCAAGAACATAGCACACAAGGCTTACCTGGGTGGTTAGCCGGCGTCCAAGTGCGGCGGCGGCGGCCGGCGGTGAAGCGCGGTTGCAACAATGGGTTCAACTGCAGAAAATGCAAAGCCTACGTTAAAATCTTCATGCAAATGCATGAGAAGCTTCATTAGTGTCCAAGGAACTCACCTGGGTCACTAGCCGGCGGCGCGGAGCGTCGGCGATCGCCGGAGCTCAAGCTTGACCAAATAAAGGTCCTCTAATGGTGGATTCCGGCCGGCGGTGCCTGAGCCGGTGCAACTTGGACCAAACTCTCGTGCCCGGTGCAAGAGAGCTTCCTGAGGTGGTAGCCGGCGGCGCAGGTGATCGGGCAAGACTTACTTTTGCCCGAAACTAGGGCTGACTCGTACGCCCTCGATCCTTAACCGATCAACACCCAACTTCGGGAGATGGTTGCAGTCATCGAGAAGACCCTCTTAAACGGTCTTGATCTTCGGTTCAACGGCCTGATGAGAACGGCGCCCGAGATCAACTGAAATCGATAATTCTGGCAAGAGGTCGCTCCCGCCGGCAGCCTGGACAATGGCGGCGGCTCGGGCTACACAGGGAGGATCCCCTCTTCGTCAGGTAGACAATGAATGGGTACTTGGCCCATTTAAAAATAAAAACCTCCAAGAACTCACCTCGCCGGAAACTTCAAGGAAAAAGGAGGTGGCCCGCGGTGGCGCACGGCGGCGGCGACCGTCGAGGAACCCTTGGCTCGGTTTCACGCACACAGAGGAGTACTCAGTCGAAGCTTGGGCCAACCAAAACATTATGTAAGACCCACTTCGCTCTTCCATTTTGTTTTCTCTTTCTCTTTCCTTTTCGCGGGCAGCGCGCCCGCGCGGCTGCCACCGCACGGGGCGCCCGCGCGGGGCCGCCCTCGGGGGGAGCGCCCGCGCGGCGCACTGCCGCGCGGGGCCGCCCGCGCCGCGGGCAGCGCGCCCGTGAGGCTGTCGCCGCGCGGGGCCGCCCGCGGGCGGGGCACCAGCGCGGCGCGCAGCCGCGCGGGGCCGCCCGCGGGCGGAGCACCCGCGCGGCGCACTGCCGCGCGGGGCCGTCCGCGCCGCGGGTAGCGCGCACACGCGGCTGCCGCCGCGCGGGGCCGCGCGCGGGCGGAGGGCCCGCGCGGCGCGCTGCCGCCAGGGCCGCCGCGTCGCGGGCGGTGCGACGGCGCGGCTTGTGGTCTGGAGACCGCCGCGGATGGACTGGGGACCGCACGGAACTGTCCGCGGGTTGTGCGCGCGACGCACCGGTCGGTGCCGTGCGAAGGTGGATGCCGCACGAAGTCCGGGGATCGCGTCGGGTCTCTTGCTGTTCAGTATTTTAGTCGACTTTTAGTCTTGGTTACTTAGTCTGAGCTTTTTGTTGTTCCCTCAGGAGTGCGGGCCGTCTTAAGCTCGACGGGCGTACAGGACGGGACGAACTAATCTCTAAACTTTCCTTCAGGTGGGTACAATTTCCAGGGTGTATGGAAAAAGGGTGTAGGTTACACAATTTGCATGTTCGGGCAAGGGTGGAGCTTAAGTAATCGCTGTTTACGATACTAACCCCATATATACTTGTAAATTATCTAATCGTTATGAGGCTCTTGTTTTGCTACACGCACACCGGCGGTTTGGCCACCGCAAGGGTGTGCTTTTCCGGAAAAGTGGTACGTTGACCCGTGTACCCCTCGTGTGGGTGACGTATGATGGGGGCCCCCGCGGGTGGGGGGTGTGAGCGGTTAAGCCGGGGCGGGTGCCCGGCGGCCGAGGCAGGTGCTCGGCAGGGGACACCGGGGTAGGCGCCCGGTGTGGTGGTCGGGAAAGGTGCCCGGTTTTATTTTATTCAGGGTAGGTCATTAACAATGTCGATCGTACTCCGAATAAAAAGGGGGTTGCTCCGGATATCGTGGTTTGAGTTATTTCTGCCCTTATTGCATATTGTACCTTTTCTAGTCACTGACTTCCCACTTTGTGACAGGTTCGTCCAGGGGCGAGTGTTGAGACGCTGGTGAGGCCGCGCGTACGATGTTCTGAGGACTCTGAGTGGCTTGATTTCAGTTGACTCATTCTCCTTTTACTTTATTAAACATGTTAGCTAGATGTGGTGTGCGATACCCCCGTGGGATCGACGTGGATGTTGCCCTTTTCTTTTTATAACTGTTGCATGAATGTGGACTCTTTCTCTCCTCTTGGCCGCTTGGAAGTACAAACAAAAACTGTCTGCGAAAACCGTTTTAAAAGAAATATGGGCGCCGGGTGGGCGCCGCTTTCAAAATCCTGTGATGATTTATCCTTTACAAACAATCGGCCTCTTTTCTAACATATGAGTAGATGGGCGGTGTGGTTGTATGTTGAACGCACTTGTGCCTTGAACTAATGTGGTTAAAGCTATACGTGTTGTATTATGTAATCAGGATGCCGTGCATATGCAAAGGAGACTGCGCCCGTTCGCGGGGTGAATTTGCATATGCGGCGGGTCTATGCACGCACCGGGGCGGATTCTCTACAAAAAAAAAAAAAAAAAAAGTACGCTAATCCAGGAGCATCGGTGGCTCAATCTTCCGCGCGTTGAATCCAGCCCAGGGCGTGACACACTACAAGAATGCCCCCCACACCATCAACCCGAGAATACCTAAGTTTTCTCTTGCTTCTTTTTCTTCTCCGGCGACAGGACGGCGGCGGCTCTTGGCGTCGGTTGGAGGAGAGGGTGAAAAGGTGTCGGTTGCAGAGGAGGGAGGCAAATGGTTGGCTTCGGTGTGGATCTCCAAAGGTCACAAATCCACTTTGGTCCATCCACTCTCGCTATTTGGACTTAAGTCCTTTAGCAAATTTGTTCAACTTACAGTCTAGTCCCTCACTCTAATGTGGCACGCTTTACGGAGCAAAAATATTTGGGTTTTTTCGCAAGATATCACATTTTTTGCCTTATTTCACGCTTTTCGAGGCGTTTCGCTCTTCGAAACGAAAAACGGATTTCACCACGACGTCCGGCACGTCGAAACCTACAAGATAGCGATTTTCGTTTCTCGACATGATGCTCGGATAAAATCTCGGTCCATGATTACTGTATAAAAATACAGTTTATTACGCTTTTCGAGACTCCAGGGTCGTCAAACGGAAATTCCGTCAGTGCCATTGCGTTCAGATCGACGAAACCGATCAGAACGACTACCTGGATTTCTGGAAGATCAGAGCGCCATTGCTATGTTCGGAGTCCGAACAGCGAATCGGTTAATGTTATATCCGATGAAGTCTCGAAATTGGGGGTTACTGTTCATCTACAGTAATCACTAATTAACACTGTGCACAGAGCCACTGTTACACTCGTCGCGATATTCGCCCGCTTCTTCGCAGATTTCTAGAAGATCCTCACGAAGTTGGACAGCGGTGGGGCTAATGACATACGAAGGATTCCTGATATACTTCCGAAGCATAGAAATGTGGAAGACGTTATGCACACGGGCGAGGCTAGGAAGAAGAGCCAGTCGATAAGCCACAGGACCATTGCGCTCCAGTATCTCAAAGGGACCAACAAACCGGGGGCTGAGTTTATTGCGGATCCCAAATCGCTTGATTCCACGAGTTGGCGACACCTTCAACAGGACATGGTCACCAACTTGGAACTCCAAGTCTCGTCATCGCTGATCCACATAGCTCTTCTGCCTGCTCTGCGTGGTCAGCAACTGCTGTCTTGCCACGCGCACTCTGGCCTCAGCATCCTCAAGCAACTCTGGCCCAATAATACGGCGTTCACCGACGTCGTCCCAGCAAATAGGGGAACGACATCGACGCCCGTACAATGCCTCATAGGGAGCCATACCGATACTCGCCTGATAACTGTTGTTATAGGCGAACTCCACCAAAGGAAGATACCGGTACCAACCATCTCCATACTCGAGTACACATGCTCTCAGCATATCCTCCAAGATCTGAATAACTCGCTCAGACTGCCCGTCACTCTGTGGGTGGAAAGCAGTACTGAAATTCAGCTTCGTACCCATAGCCTCCTGTAAGCTCCTCCAAAACTTAGACACGAAGCGAGTGTCCTGATCCGAGATGATTGACACTGGAATGCCACGGAGTCGAACGATCTCATCAATGTAGAGCTGAGCGAGTCGATCTCGGGTCCATGTCATATGTATCGGCAGAAAATGGGCCAACTTGGTGAGTCGATCCACGACGACCCATATCGCATCATGGCCTCGCTGGGATCGAGGCAGACCGGTAACAAAATCCATATTGATCTGCTCCCACTTCCAAACTGTTACAGGAAGCGGTTGCAGTTTTCCCGCCGGTCTCTGGTGTTCTGCCTTCACCTGCTGGCAAACCAAGCACTGTGCCACATATTTCGCCACATCGGCCTTCACCCCAGGCCACCAGAAATGTTGATTCCTTAAATTTAACCGATGGTTACTTTCCAACATAGATTCTACTAGTGGCAAAGACTTAAGCAAATCTTTGCTTGTTCATTACAATCCTATGGAAGTTTGTAATATACGTCCGTTTACACCAACTTGTCACTTAGCTCACTCAGAGTCCAAACGTATCACTTCCACGTGGTAAAAGAGGCATCACTACTAGTGCCCAACCGTTAACTTGCTAGCTAACCATAAATACACGGTCCCTACATGTCAATGCACCTTGCACTGTGCTGCTTGTGATAACACTTGGGTTCACAATTCTGTTTCATCCAAATTGCTAAAAATTCTGGTTTATGAAGATTCCACATAGGGTATGCGATATAAAGGGTCGACGTACCCTAGTTACGATCTTTCAATTCTTTGACAATATTGTCAAAACGTCTTTAACGTTCTTACGAACTGACAGACACATTAGAGATGTCATCCAAGATCATCATACTTTCAGAGCTATTAAAACTTCCATCTGTGCATACAAGCTAACCTTTCAACATAACCGGTCGACTATTCAAGTTCATAGGTTCACTCATTTAGTGAAATAATGAGCAGGAACAAACTCTACACTCTAGATATCTACTTTTCGATAATTTCTTCGGAGCATTCAAGCGGTTGAAAAAATTCTCCGCTTTCTACTCATACTCTATTGTGGCATTCATACATTTCGCCACCCAGATTTAGAACTGAACTGCGGCTTGCCAACCAGGCACTATATTGCCTCAAAGAACAAAGCTGGTTAATTTCACCTACTCATTTATACTGCCGAAAATATCCGACTAAACCAATCCTTTAATGTCACTGATATTCGAAAACTAGGTTTCGACATCCTCAAAGACTTAACAGCCTTGATTTGGACACGTCAAATTTTAAGGCTTACTGATTTATATTTTAAGTCCCATCGACTAGGGTTCACGTAGATATGCTATACGCTCAACCAAGGCTACACTGCACAAGCACGCTAAACTTCGAAACTCTGATGAGATCCGGTGCTTTAGTGCAAATATGATCGCATTCGATATGGCAATCAAATTTCATACTCTTTCTGGTTCACATAATACATGGCAACCCAAAGTCACCTTTCATAATACTTAAAATATCCGATTTTGACACGTTGTCTGTTACGGCATTTTGGTGTTGGCATATTTCGTGAGTCAAGTCAGTGAGTTGAGTCGGAGTCTTAAAGGGATCAAATTGTCAATCAGCAATCAAAGACTTAGAGAAGATTCAACAATAGCTCAAGTTGACACTCAGTGTTTTGAGTCTTGAAGATTGAAGCTGAAGAATTGTGGATCAGTTACATCAATCTCAAGAAGAAAGTATTCAAAAGGATCAGGTATGTTTAACTAAATAATTTTGGTGATCCGAATACTTTCTTATAGTGTAGAAACACTTGGATGAATTTTTAATTGCATAAAAATCAAAAACTGGACATGGGACATGTTCAGGATCCGGATCAGACAATCCAATCCGGATCCCGAAGGGTGGTTGTTCATTGGCAAATTCAATCCGGATCAAAGGCCAATTCCGATCCGGATCCCGAACATGGGATTTTGCTGAATTGTATGAACGATCCGGATCGGGCTTTGCAATCCGGATCCCGAACCCTGTTTTTCTGGAATTGTTTATCATGCTACGACGATCCGGATCGCAGTAAATCCGATCCGGATCGCCGTCCTGAAAATTTCCAGATAAGGTAAGTTTTTGATTCTTATCTCTTTCCAAAGGTTTCTAAACTATAAATAGACACTTAGGGTTTCTCAAGAACGTGGGACAAATACCGAAAACACTCGTGAGCAACCCTAGAGGCTAGGTTTTTACCGTTCTTCTTTTAAGCCTCTTTTAGGTCAATTCGACGGTTCTTCCAAGATCTATCTTTTGTCGAATTGATCTAATCTTTGCTTAGAGATTTTTCTACGGTTCTTCAATGATAATCTAAGCAAAGGATCACCATCGAAGCCAATATTCTTACCGGCTGAGTTTGCGTCGTGGATTCGACGTGGCATCGTGGATTCGGTGTGCTAAAGGCGTTTCGTGGATTCGAAACGTGTGCTCGTGGATTCGAGTGGCGTTTGTGGATTCGAACGTGTGCAGTGGACGTGCAATCGGTGAGCGCAAGGTCTGAAGAAGTTGAAGGAGGGGTTTGAGTCCGTGGAGTCGGTAATCACCTTGTTATTCTTCTTTTCTTAGTGGATTGTTATTGCGTGTTGGTCCCGTGGTTTTTCTCCTGGATTGGAGTTTCCACGTAAATCTCGGTGTGTTGATTTTTATTTTCCGCATTGGTTTTTATTTTGCACTGAGATTTAATTTTTAAATATTACACCTATTCACCCCCCCTCTAGGTGTTTGATAGTACCTATTTAGATCCTTATTACATACAACCCAACATTGTCCAACTTTATAGCTTAACCCACATATTTCTATTATCAACTCAGTTGCAAGATCTGGCGAGATCAACGTGGCTAGTGGCCGCAAGCTAGGACGGATGTCTACAATAATGACAAAGACAATTTGTCCACTATGTACACAACTATCTGAGACCTACCAAAGGTCTGATACGGTCTGGAATATCAATACTGAAACTGCAACATCGTTGTCCAGAGACAACCTTGGAAACTAAAATTTAAGTAAGCAGACAAATAGACCCAATCATGATATTTCCCCTTACGGGGAAGTGTACTTCAAACCGCTCTTTCGACAGTACATTGTCTGCAGCCAACATACTTATCAAAAGAAAAGTGAAATACTATAGATCTGTCGCCATCATCAAGTTGGGGACACGACTCCCACCGGAATCCAACAGAAGGTATAACTCATACCTCATGACACAAATCTCAATGCCGATACTATAAACCTATATCAACTGTCTCTACCACCTCATGGTCATGAGTGCGACCCTGTCTACTCACAGGAATCTAGAACCATATTCCACTGTTCACCATTACCTTAAATGCATCACCGCTTGCTAGCACAGCTCTAGCGACGCCAGTCGCAACTCAAATATCGTCAGGGGCGATCACGACCCCATAATCAGTTCACACACAATGTGCGAAATAACCACAAATCGAATTCGTTTAAAATAGAAATCAAATCCTCAAGCTATCATCATTACTCCATACGTAAGACTCTTCCGTCATATCTCACCATAATAACAGCCACAACAATTACAATTGTTGTATACTCATAGGAGAAACTGAGTCTTCATTAATTTCGTGAAAAAAGGTGGGGTCTAAATCTGAATCCATCCCAAGTCAGGGTTACAATCGGGCTCATAGATCACCGAATTTAGCCTGTCCATCAACCATGTCTGCGCCAATGCGCTCACTGCTACCATTTCTAACGAAATAATCATGAATTCCAAACTATTTACACTGATCAGGGTTGGAACACAACTCAATAAGGACTAATATTTGCTAAGTGTCGTTAGAATCATTCCGTCCAAAGCAACATAATTGCTAACCTCATAGGCATCCCGATAGCTATAATCGAGGAATCTCCAATAATACAGCCACAACATAGTTTTGATAACCACGGCTGCGACAAAAGTACTATATCAAGTGACGCGGGGACAACTGGAGGATCACTGACTTCTCCAAATACCTAGACTAGTGGTGGGGCCAGTGCAACAATAGCAACTATCTGATGCTGAGCCATCTGCTGGACTACCCAGCAAAATGCGGTGAACTGATCCTCTAACCACTGTCAAAAATCCGAGCCCTCAAGCTCCACTGATATATTAAACCCATGGCTCGTACCACAACCGCAGCTAACACTGCACCTACCATAACCGCTACGCCCAGAACGCGTGCTAACACCGCACTTAGCCGCAACAACAAGTTAGGAAAACAACTCATAAGTGTGAACATACACCTGAGCTCCTAACTGCTAGACAAATACCCCGCGCTCTCACGTCATAGGTCATCCTAGGGTTCAATCCTAACCAGATCCTAATCAATTTTCCTAGGTACAGTGTACCTTTTTCTCTGATACCATAAAATCTGTCACGCCCCGAGTTTAAAAACCAGTCTGTTTTTTTTTTAAAAAAAAAAAAATAATAAGAGTTTGCAAAACAGGGCGTAACAGACCGCCAAACATATAGAAAATCCTCCGACCACACGGGCAGAGTTTCCCCTATACATGCACGGGTACAAAACCATACAATCAGAGTTCAAGTATAACTTAAACTAAATAACATAATAAAACTCAATCAGTTCTAGACATCTATATAAGTATACAGTCCTCAAAATATGTAAAGCAAAACTAATGTATCATGATGACAAAATAAACTGCTAATGATCAAATCCAAGATGTGATGATCCTCAGGGGGACAGCTCTATCGTACCAAAAACTAAAGTACTCAGATGTCGTAGTCAACTACTAATAATCACGATCTCAAAATCTCAGATAGGTCATCAGGGGGACAGCTCTATCGTGACAGTCTCACTAGTACGTCCCTACATCCCTCCACCCGACGGACCTGAAAAATGGTCACCCATGGGGTGTGAGATACAACGACAGTATATCCCAGTGGGCACGACGAGCCGAGAAATAGCTAATCGTACCTACTAGGTACTAAAATCTGCGGATAGTAACCGGTCAGTGATAAAAGCTGAATAAACTAAAATAGGCATGCTGAACAAGGAATATAACTGCAGATGTCACATAAGTGCTGATAATAAATGACTGTATATAATCGAGCAGGAAACTGAGCATAAAAGGGTACAAGATAAATAGCTACATGTAAGTGAAGCATGATAATAAAAGCTATGCGTCAATAATAGAAACTCAAGTACCCAATCACATGCCACTATTGGTCTCGCAGGACCTCAGGCTAGTGCCACCGATCCGCACCATATCTGGCTAACATAACCCTGCACTCACAGACGCCAAGCAGTCCCGATGCAAAAGGGTTCATGGGTCCTTCCTCTAGACCACTTTACCGATAAAGAACACTATGACGGTGGCCAAACCGTCAGTGTACGTGAAGTACAGCAGTGCGTGGCAAATCATAATGCTATGCTCAAGCTCACGGTCTAATGACCGGGTAGTCGGCAACAAGCCGAGATCCCAACAGGGAAGCAAATGTCTGTATATATATCAATCGGGGTCTATCATGCATAACTGAAAAATAAAGCAAGTATCTCTGGATATAAATGCAGTATACTAATCATCAGGTATGATAGAAATCAACAGGCATGATCAGACCATGAAAATCTACTGGACTAAAATACAGGAATAGAATGAACAGGTATACAGGAAGTGTCCAGATAAATGTCTATCGTCTAGAAATAAAAGACATGTAGCATAATCAAGGCTAAATCAAAAACAGGTATCCGACTGGACTAAAGCAACCAGAGGGCCGAAAAGATAAAGCCCGGACCGAAGATAACCCACCTCAATGTAGGCCGATCCTGACTCCCGCTAGTCACTAGGAGGCTGGTGCTGAACTGCTGGGACCTGAACAGAAACTGGAATCAGAAACAGACTCACTCATACCCATCCCGATAACACTATAGTAACCTGAAACCATTCTTTCATACCGTGGTATGCGAGACACGCGTCAGAAACCGTAAATCGACGATTTTGCCGATTTACGGAACGATATCACAAGGCCAACAGAGGCAAGCATCAGTGCAAGGGTGCTCCCAGAAATACTTTAGACTCGGCCAGCCCTGGCGCCGGTGGCCGGATGCAGCGGCGGCCGAGAAACACCCACAAAAACCCATTTAGATGAAAAGTTGGACCAACTTTAATCACAGGGGTCAACTGTCCAAACTAACTTGATGGAAAGCAAGAACATAGCACACAAGGCTTACCTGGGTGGTTGGCCGACGTCCAAGTGCGGCGGCGGCGACCGGCGATGAAGCGCGGTTGCAACAATGGGTGCAACTGCAGAAAATGCAAAGCCTACGTTAAAATCTTCATGCAAATGCATGAGAAGCTTCATTAGTGTCTAAGGAACTCACCTGGGTCACTAGCCGGCGGCGCGGAGCGTCGGCGATCGCCGGAGCTCAAGCTCGACCAAATCAAGGTCCTCTAATGGTGGATTCCGGCCGGCGGTGCCTGAGCCGGTGCAACTTCGACCAAACTCTCTTGCCGGGTGCAAGAGAGCTTCCTGAGGTGGTAGCCGGCGGCGCAGGTGAGCGGCGGTGCCGGACGGCGAAGATCGGCCAAGACTTACTTTTGCCCGAAACTAGGGCTGACTCGTACGCCCTCGATCCTTAACCGATCAACACCCAACTTCGGGAGATGGTTGCAGTCATCGAGAAGACCCTTTTAAACGGTCTTGATCTTCGGTTCAACGGCCTGATGAGAACGGCGCCCGAGATCAACTGAAATCGATAATTCTGGCAAGAGGTCGCTCCCGCCGGCAGCCTGGACAACGGCGGCGGCTCGGGCTACACAGGGAGGATCCCCTCTTCGTCAGGTAGACAATGAATGGTTACTTGGCCTATTTAAAAATAAAAACCTCCAAGAACTCACCTCGCCGGAAACTTCAAGGAAAAAGGAGGTGGCCCGCGGCGGCGCATGGCGGCGGCGACCGTCGAGGAACCCTTGGCTCGGTTTCACGCACACAGAGGAGTCCTCAGTCGAAGCTTGGGCCAACTAAATTAAACACTACAAGAATGCCCCCCACACCATCAACCTGAGAATACCTAAGTTTTCTCTTGCTTCTTCTTCTTCTCCGGCGACTGGACGGCGGCGGCTCTTGGCGTCGGTTGGAGGAGAGGGTGAAAAGGTGTCGGTTGCAGAGGAGGGAGGCAAAGGGTTGGCTTCGGTGTGGATCTCCATAGGTCACAAATCCACTTTGGTCCCTCCACACTCGCTATTTGGACTTAAGTCCTTTAGCAAATTTGTTCAACTTACAGTCTAGTCCCTCACTCTAATGTGGCATGCTTTACGAAGCAAAAATATTTGGGTTTTTCCGCAAGATACCGCATTTTTCATCGTATTTCACGCTTTTCGAGGCGTTTCACTCATCAAAACGAAAAACGGATTTCGCTACGACGTCCGACACGTGGAAACCTACGAGATAGCGATTTCGTTTCTCGACGCGATGCCCGGATAAAATCTCGGTCCATGATTACTATACAAAAATACAGTTTATTACGCTTTTCGAGACTCCAAGGTCATCAAACGGAAATTCCGTCAGCGCCATTGTCACGCCCCGGTGTCGAAACTGCGACCCGGGCTCGCCAACAGATCCGCCGCCCATACGGAAACCCCGTATAGACGAAGCGACTAACCTGCAAAAAGAATCAACTACAGTATACAGATATCAGAGCTGAAAGTAAACTACTAAAAACTGAAATCCAATCACTGTACAACTGAAAATAATACAATATCCATCTCCCCAAATACGATCGTATAAAAAGTCCTCTGATACAAAACACCCAAAAGGGAGATATCTCCAATAAATACATCAGTGTACAAGCTCCCAATACAGAAATATCCTCACAACAAGAGTCTCTCAAACAGTAAAATAAAATACAACTCTATACCTCACAACAAAGGTCTCTCAACAGAGGAAAAAGAAGTAAACTAATCTACTGAAGCTCTCCTCTGAAGGGGGTACCGCTACACTGTCACGCCCCGGCGTCAAAACTGCGACCCGGGCTCGCTAACAGATCCGCCGCCCATACGGGAAGCCCCATATAGACGAAGCGACTAACCTGCAAAAGATCAACTATACTATACAGATATCAGAGCTGAAAGTAAACTGCTAGAAATAAAATAGATACAACTCTAGAAATATACAACCCAATTCCTCACCCAAAATACAAATATCTCTCAAAATAAAGAAGAGTACAACTCAAACCTCACTACAAGATCACTCAACATGAACTCTCAAAAGTAATAAGGGTACATCTACCCTCAGGACGACGACTGGTAGGGATCTAGCTCGCGACTCCCTTACCTCGATCAGAAGAAGCAGCAACAGGAGCAACTGGAACAGGAGTATAAGTCCCTGTGGGAAAAGACACCACGACGGGTGTGAGAACTACGTCCCAAGTAGTTCTCAGTGGGTGCCGCCAACAAGCCCGACGGTCTGCCCACTAAGTATACTAGAGGCAAAAAGTAACAATATAAAACTGAAATGAAAGGGGCAGGGAAAATAACTCTACAGCTACTATGCCTCTATCTAGATGCTCAAGAAAAAGGAACAGATAGAAACATGATGCATCTACTAACTCACACAGTACAGTCACCCAATCTACACTGACTGCCGCATAGGGTCCAGTCAAACCTGCGCCTACCTACTGCCGTTACATCCACGGAGGACCGGACTTACGTAGGGCGTCCGTGACTGCCACTAACTGGCCCAGCCAGAAGGACGGTGTCCGTGACTGCCACTAACTGGCCCAGCCAGAGGGACAAAGGCGTCGACAAGTCGCGATACCAAAGTGCAGACCCACTCCGGACGTGGCATTCGGGGGGAGCGACCCCAACGAGGACAAAGGTATCCGCGCACTCTGTCGAGCTCAGGTGGCACTGCAGGCTATAGTCCAAAATCCACGCTCACGCTCTGAACGGAAAGACTCAGAATCCTCAATCATCTCGCACAACAGCCGGAGCACTCTCGACGACTCAGCTGATCATCTCACACGAACGCGAGACACAAGCCTCTCCAATAACTCACAGCACAAAACACACTGGCTGGAGATACTCTACAGCCAGGAACGATCCACAGCAGAACACTAAACTCACATAAAAGACCGACACCATAAGGGTTCGAAAACCCGGTACGCCGGTGCTTAGAACCCTATCAAACAAGAACAGACTCTAGGCTCCGCCTATCGAAGTTCCCGACCCCTTATAGTTCGGGGACACAACAACCTCGGTACAACACGTAGAAGACACCAACCAGGGCCCGAAAGTCCCGGGAGACCTACACCTACAACCCTATCAAACAAGAACAGGTTCCAGGCTCGGCCCCCGTGGCTTTCGTCCCGACAAGGAACGGCCCCTAGAACCCAGACCACTCGAATCCTTTCGAGTGGGGAGATTTACAGGAAAAAGGTGACATTTGTTATTGAAAACCATTTTGATCTGGAAGAAATCCATATTTAATGATTTTAGTTCTTTTTAGAAAAACAGTTAGAAAACAAGTGTTTTACCCAAACCCCGAAGGGCTGATGCCTTTGTCCAATCAAACAAGAACAGACTCCAGCGGCCCTTCGATGCTTGGAAGAAAACATTGGTAGACTAAAATCATGTGTATGTCGAAAAGGGTTCTAGGTTCTAGGTCCGGCTAACACTAGGGAACTACTGCCACTAACACAGTGGCGACAACCCAAACAGGGAAAAAACAAGACCTCCCGGGACCACCGTTTACCCCAAACGGTTCCCGGTACAGACAAGCGATCCACTACATCTACCAGACTCCACTCTGCTCCCAAGCACGAGTGCAAATGCATCCCACACTAAAAAGAAGTCCCGACCGCTCGGCCCACTACCCGGGCGAGGATAACACTAAGTCCAGGAATGAAACATAAAGTGTGGATGTCTAAACATAAAGAACCCTAGCCCAAGTGAGGGTGTTCTACTGGTCTGGTTACACATGCAACATATGACGGGGGTGCTAGGTCAGGATCCAAGAGAACAAAAATTAAACAGATGGTAGGAAGCAAAAGAGATCATACGATCATCAGATAATTACAAAGAATATTAACATCCACATTCTAGCATGCTACCCAGTCCAAACACTATCATGCATGATTCTATATCAATAGAATTAGAGCACAGTCCATAGATCCTGAAAGCAAAGCCACCCACCTGAAGGTGCTAACTGTCCGGGGTCGCACAGCTGAGAAAACCAGAAAAACAGCAACTCTATGTCCAACAGGTCCAGTACAGTCTACAATCCCTCCTGGGTACAACATAAGGCTACAGTTACACTTAAATCCCAAAATCTGCCAAGTATACAACACTGAAATTTCAGCCGCAAAGATGCGATTATTTCACCTGCTGTAAGAGCTCCAAAAATTCTGAAATAAATACTACAGCGTTCCTCGCGTCGATAGCTTCGAAACGGGTCCCTGCACGCCCAATTCCGAGCACCGTAGGCTAAGTTACAAATTCCACAGTATCGGTGCGCAAAATCCCAAAACCATCCAACTGTAAACTCTTGTACAGATAAAAGGAAAAGTGTATACCTCTGGGAAGGTCTCCAAAAATTCCAAGAAAAATCCACGATGATCCTTGCGTCGAGTAGATGAAAAAAGTCTATAAGCACGTCCTGAACCGAGACTCGTGCGCAGAGATCTCCTCGGATGAAGCTGCTGTCCTCACAAAAATCTCACAGCAAAAAGGGTCCCAATGAGCACGAGAAAACTCCTCGAAAAGCGCGAAATGAGGAAAAGTGGAAAACCAAAATCGTAGCCTCACCTGTTGCGAACCCAACGGCGAAGAAATCGCTCAAAAAGATGGTCGGAGTAGGCCGGGGGAGCTCGTGCACCGAAGAGCGACGGAAGAAGCACCGAAGAAAGAGCGTCGCGCCGCGCCAAGAAAATAAGAATCTCGAAAAGCGTGCCCCTAAAAATCCCCAAACTCTGCAGATGGAAGCTTCACTGCGTGAGGATCAACTTTGGTGAAGAACTCCTGCCGGTTTGAAGCTCGGAAGTGCCAAAAAAACGAAGAGGAAGGGAGCTCGGGCCTTTAAATAGGCTGCAGAAAAACAAATGGGAAAATTCCCAAAAGGTCCCAACTTTCGGGCGCACCCGAAGTTTCGGGCGCCCGAATCCGGACTCAACGCGGGGTTATTGTAGCCGCCCGGAAAAATCAGGTGCAGCCACGTCACCCGCATAGCAAACAGCTGTGCGGGGCGCGCCGGGAGTGGCCACGTGGCACTCCCGGTGACCGACACGTGTCCCGCACAGCGAACAGCTGTGCGGGGCGCGTGTGGTGCCGCCGCGTGGCACCTACCCGGTCAAACGGGTAGGTGGCGCCCGCCAGTGGCAGGACGACACGCGTCCCTGCCACTGTCGCGGTCACACGTGCGGGCAGGCGCCGCCTGACGGCCTGCCACGCACGCGCCCCGAGGCGCCCGTCCGCAACCCCGTGCGCCACGCCTCGCGAGCCCGCGAGTAGCACGCCGACACGTGTCCCCTGCACCCGGTCCACGCACCCTACTTCGGGTTCCATGGACCGCGCCGCGTGCACCGACCAACCGGGGACTACCACACGTCCGCCCGCCTTGGTCCATGCACCGCCGCGCCAATCTGTAGACCGCGCATCACGAGCCCGCCAATCAGGCGGCGCCACGTGTCCATGCGCCGGGTCCGTGCACCCAGCCGCGACCCTCTGTGGACCGAGTGCTGCGGACCGGCCAATAGGAAGCCGCCACGTGGCAGCCGGCGGTCCACGGCCCCTCCTATGCACCCAAATTCAGCGAAAACTTCCGGGAGTCCGTTTTTGGGCATCCGGACTCAGAATCAAACAAGCAAATAGCCGTTTTCAAGCGTTTTTCCGCGCTGAATCCAAATCCAACCCCCGTTTGGCCCAAAACCATTTCGAAAATTCGGCAAATACAGCCGAAGGCCAATCCAGCTGTGGATATCACACAGGGTCCATCTGTGGCATCCCTTTGATGCACTATGGGCCAGATACACCAACACTAGGTGTTCTACACCAGGGTTCATGGGAGAAGCTACACGGGGGTCAGGGTCACCACATCCACCCCCACTAAAAGAAAGTTTCGTCCCCGAAACTAAAACACACCACAACAACAAAACTAAAACAATCAAATCAACCAAAGAACGCAAACACTAAACTAACAAGAATGGTACGGCACTACCAGCAGGAAAGTCATCAACCCCAACCCTCGATTTAGAAAACAGCTGAAATTAGCGAAAAGTTCAAAAATTTCGAAAGATCAGTGCCTTCGCCCCAATCAAACAAGAACAGGTTCGGGCGCTGTCTCCATTTCTGGAGCAATCTTTCGAAGTTTTCGTCCTGTTCGTAAATTTCAGCAGAAAGGCGAGAAAAATGAGAGAAGTGTCGGTGCCGTTCCTGCTGTGGCTACAAAAACGAATGCTACCACTAACGAGACTCCTAAGGACGCAACCCCTAGTCCTAAACGCCTCAACTGCTCCTGAGGCGGCGTCTGTCCAATGCCGCTGAAGCCAATGCTGCTGGAAGGATACGCCGGCAATCCGAGAAAATGAACTCCTCCTGTCCAACCCGTAGAAGGGTAACAGCTCTCATTCCATTATCAGTCGTAGCACGGCACCGCACCAACCAGTCCAACCTGTGTGCTCAATCCAAGTCCTGGAGCTGTCCTTGAATCGTCGCATCAGCAGATGAAGTCCCAAGTCACAACTGCACTGATCATACACCGCGATCCTCCTCTACTCGTAGGATACAGGGAAGAATCCAAACGCTAAAACATGTAGCAGAAATTCCTAACCCATACCTGTGCAAAGATGCTGATGCAGATGCTCTACTAATAATGCAGAAGAATGCAGCGGTAACGAAATGCTCAACTCAGCTAACAGAAATAAAATCATACCAGCCGCGACATGATCTGTTGCGGGGGTGTCCTCCACTAGGGCTGCATCAACTCGTCCACTGGGTGTTGCAGATCGTCGTCCCGTCTGTCCCGACGTCGTGGCCCACTCTGTCTGATGGTGTGCCGGAGGGGCTTCCGCTGCATGGATAGGCAAGGGGGGTGCTGTCGCAATCGGCCGCACTGATAAAATGGCCTGGGGGCAAGCTGCGCAGAAATGTCCCAACTCTCCGCAGAGGAAACACCGTCTCTGCCTCTGGTCACACTGCGACGGTGGATGAGGCCCGCCACAGATGGACACACCGCTCCTGTCGCTGGTGCCGAAACCGCTGCTGTCGGGGGTACTGCTGCTGAGACTGCTGTCGCTGCTGGTGCTGCTGATACCGCGGCTGCTGCGGGGGTCCACTGATCTCTGGCGCCTCCGAAACCTACGACCCTGTGGATGAGATCGTGAAGGTCTCGGAGGTCCCTGCTGACTCGTCTGTCCCTCAACATCCTGTGCTGGGCGCTTCGCCCTCGAAATCCCTGCGGGAGCTGGAGCCACCTCGGCCGTCACCGCCTCTCCGCGCTCCGAACTTGCCCTGAAAAACGATGTGGATCGGACTGATGGAATCTCGTCAACATATCAACCACCTCACGCTGCTCTGCAGGGGTCAACTGTCCTGCCGTCCCGGACGGCTGACCACTGGTACCCCGGTGCAGTAGGGGCTGCCTGTGCTGCTGGTACAACTGGGGGTGCCACAGCTGGCGACGAAGGTGCGGAGAAACTCCCTGGGGGTGCTACAACTGGCTGTACCCTCTGCTCCAACATAAGCATCATCCGACCCATGGCCTCCTCCTGGCGCCGAGAAGCCTTCTCCTGGCGCCGAACAGCCTCTGACAACTGAGCCATCTGAGCCCGAAGCTCCTGTACCTCACTCTGCTGACCCGGTGCTGGCTCCTCCTGCCCAGGCTCATCAGAGGGGGAAGGCTGAGAACGCGTCTGTACCCTGCGTCGGGGAGGCATCGTGCCTACCTGCAACACACAAGCAAACATCAGGACAGTACCAACAACACTCGACCCAATCCGCGAAAGTCTAAGGCATGTCCTCCATTCCCTAGCATTATGTTGTCTACAACCAACATAATCGCTTAGGAGAATAAAACATGCCAATCACTCATCCCATCCCTTGGGAGAGGTATAAAACTCAATCAGGACTCTCGCTAAAAGTCACGACTCTCACGTAGTCATCCTAATGTCCAACCACAAGCCTAGGGTTTCTAAGTCCACAATGACCTACAACCTAGTCTCTGATACCACCTAATCTGTCACGCCCCGGCGTCGAAACTGCGACCCGGGCTCGCTAACAGATCCGCGCCCATACGGGAAGCCCCGTATAGACGAAGCGACTAACCTGCAAAAGATCAACTATACTATACTGATATCAGAGCTGAAAGTAAACTGCTAGAAATAAAATAGATACAACTCTAGAAAATATACAACCAAATTCCTCACCCAAAATACAAATATCTCTCAAAATAAAGAAGAGTAAACTCAAACCTCATACAAGATCACTCAACATGAACTCTCAAAAGTAATAAGGGTACAGTCCCTAGGCGACGACTGTGTAGGGATCTCGCTCGCGACTCCCGTACCGATCAGAAGAATCAGCGCAACAGAAGAACGGAACAGGAGTAGAAGTCCTGTGGGAAAAGGACACCACGCACGGGTGTGGGAAACTACGTCCCAAATAGTTCTCATGGGGGGCCGCAACAAGCCCGACGGTCTGCCCACTAAGTCTACTAGAGGCATCAAGTAACAATATAAAACTGAAATAAAAGGGGCAGGGAAAACAACTCTACAGCTACTATGCCTCTATCTAGATGCTCAAGAAAAAGGAACAGATGGAAACATGATGCATCTACTAACTCACACAGTACAGTCACCCAATCTACACTGACTGCCGCATAGGGTCCAGTCAAACCTGCGCCTACCTACTGCCGTTACATCCACGGAGGACCGGACTTACGTAGGGCGCTCCGTGACTGCCACTAACTGGCCCAGCCAGAAGGACGGTGTCCGTGACTGCCACTAACTGGCCCAGCCAGAGGGACAAATGCGTCGACAAGTCGCGATACCAAAGTGCAGACCCACTCCGGACGTGGCACTCGGGGGGAGCGACCCAACGAGCGACAGGTATCACGCGCACTCTGTCGAGCTCAGGTGGCACTGCGGCTATAGTCCAAAATCCACGCTCACGCTCTGAACGGAAAGACTCAGAATCCTCAATCATCTCGCACAACAGTCGGAGCACTCTCGACGACTCAGCTGATCAGCTCACACGAACGCGAGACACAAGCCTCTCCGTAACTCAAAGCACAAAACACACTGGCTGGAGATACTCTACAGCCAGGAATGACCCACAGCAGAACACTAAACTCACAGAAAAGACCGACACCAAAGGGTTCGAAAACTCGGTAGGCCGGTGCTTAGAACCCTATCAAACAGAAACGCTCTAGGCTCCGCCTATCGAAGTTCCCGACCCCTTATAGTTCGGGGACACAACAACCTCGGTACAACACACAGAAGACACCAACCAGGGCCCGAAAGTCCCGGGAGACCTACACCTACAACCCTATCAAACAAGAACAGTGTTCCAGGCTCGGCCCCCGTGGCTTTCGTCCTGACAAGGAACGGCCCCTAGAACCCAGACCACTCGAATCCTTTCGAGTGGGGAGATTTACAGGAAAAAGGTGACATTTTGTTATTGAAAACCATTTTGATCTGGAAGAAATCCATATTTAATGATTTTAGTTCTTTGTAGAAAAACAGTTAGAAAACAAGTGGTTTTACCCAAACCCCGAAGGGCTGATGCCTTTGTCCAATCAAACAAGAACAGACTCCAGCGGCCCTTCGATGCTTGGAAGAAAACATTGGTAGACTAAAATCATGTGTATGTCGAAAAGGGTTCTAGGTTCTAGGTCCGGCTAACACTAGGGAACTACTGCCACTAACACAGTGGAGACAACCCAAACGGGGAAAAACAAACCTCCCGGGACTACCGTTTACCCCAAACGGTTCCCTACAGACAAGCGATACACCTACATCTACCAGACTCCACTCTGCTCCCAAGCACGAGTGCAAATGCATCCCACACTAAAAGAAGTCCCGCCTCGCCTCGCCCACTACCCGGCGAGGATAACACTAAGTCCAGGAATGAAACATAAAGTGTGATGTCTAAACATAAAGAACCCTAGCCCAGTGAGGGTTTTCTACTGGTCTGGTTACACATGCAACATTGACGGGGGTGCTAGTGTCACGCCCCGAGTCCGCCAATTTGTACGGTTCGGGCACGCCAACAGACCCGCCAATCGGGTATGACCTTTCACTACCGAAAGGAACGGTAACATCCATGATCATACAACAAGTATAAGCGGAAGCTCAGTATAGAGGTACTAAAAATCACTACAAATTTGAACTTTCATTCAGTAAAAACAGTTAAAGCAGAAATGAAAGCATCTAGGAGTGAACCATAAAATTAAATTTATTACACTTACATTTCTGAAACTTGCAAATAACATTATTACAATTTCTTTTACATGAATTACTCACCATACAAGGTTCACTCAAGAAATATATAAATGGTACCTCTGCTAGACCCTCTAGGTCTCTATGCTGCTGGGCCCTTGCCCCTGTCGTATGCCTCGCCGTATGCATCTGAGCTGTCTCGTCCGCTGTATCCATACCCGAACCTGTGGGGGGGTCACCCAAGGGTGTGAGAACTCCGACAGAGTTCCCAGTGGGTTGACAACCACGAGAAAAAGTGTCCTACACCACTTGGTCCAATGGAAGCAGGATAGCAAGATAACTATGCTATAATAACTGCAGATGCTGACTAACATGATCAAACCTGTAAGAATAAATCTACACTATCTGTGTATGTTCCCTGACTCACTGCTATCAATCGTGCCACTCTGGGCTACTATCCATAAGTTCGGCCACTATGCCGCTACAAAAGGGTTATGTTAATCCGGCCACCTAGGCCACTCTATTACCTCTTCATTCTTTTCACATTCTTGTGTTTTAATCTCAAGCTACTCGCCCCTTGGAAAATCTCGCCCCCAACAGGCCCCAGCCCGGCAGTCATGCTACCATAAGGCGAGACAGTCCAAGGTTATCGATAGCTTTTCTTTTTCTCTTTTCTTTTCTCATTGCCTCGAATGAGTTTAAGGCACCTTGGCACTCATTTTCCTCGAGAGTGAAATCTGCTCAACCCTCTCGTCTCGAATGAGTTTACAGCACCTTGGCACTCATTCACTAGGGAGTGAAATCTGCTCAACCCTCCCATCGGCAACTTGCCCTTTTTACTTTAATTCACTTGGGAGTGACATATGCTCAACCCTCCCATGTAGCCATTTAGACTTTTCTTTAAGGGGTCCAAGGGTTCCAAAAGACGGATGCCTACAACCCCAATCAAACAAGAACAGGTTGTGACACCGCCTCCCGTAGTACCCGGCCCAATGTACTTTATTTTTCCTGTTTATCTTTTCTTTAACATTCTCTTTACACTTTTGGTTTCAGATGAGTTTAAAGCACCTTGGCACTCATCAACCCGGGAGTGACATATGCTCAACCCTCCCGATAGCATTCATGCCTCAATGCTTTCTCTTTTACTTATCTTTCTTTATCCTAAATTCTTTACTCTAGGAGAATGGGTGTCTCTAACACCATCTTAGATTTAACATCTTGTTTGTTCACATTTTCTCTTAACCTTGCCACTTGGCAATTTCTTAGCTTCTTAGCCCTTTTCAACTCTTCCTACTTGCTGTTCTCATTTGCAACCCTATGTTCATAATTAACCTTAGGTTTCACTATGTCACAAGGACATTAATTATCTCGAATTCCCTGGCCTAGAGTTATTAACTCTACATTCACTTTACATTGGCCTAGAGTTATTAACTCTACATTCACTTTACATTGGCCTAGAGTTTATTAACTCTAATTGCATTCAACTTATTCCTAGAGTTCATTAACTCTATTTTTAGCTCCTCATCATTTCCACCCTAGAGATTCATTAACTCTAAGTTCCACTTTTCGTTATCCCTAGAGTTTATTAACTCTATGATTTTCTCTTTTTCACATTAACCTAGAGTACATTGACCCTATGTTTTTCCATGCTTCACTTGTCCTAGAGTTCATAACTCTATGTTAAATACTCTATATTCAACCTTAGGTTATCTCCTAAGTTGATGCCACTCGTTCTTCTAGGATTAACTCCTAGGTTGACATGCCACTCATTAAATCCTTATTCTAGGTTTTCTCCTAGGTCTTACAACCATCATGCATTTTCTCTATTTTTATCCACATAATATTCTAGGGTTATACCCTAACATGATCACTCTACACATAAATCCTTTACTCCTTATACTCATGCACAATTAACCTACAATAGGTTAATATAATCCGCTCTTAGGGTTAAGCCCCTATTATCACAAACATGGTATTAATTCCCTAAATGCTTACTAACATGCTTCTAGGTCAGAAAGCAAAGGAAAAAGTGGAGAGATCACCCATTTTCGGAAGAATCCCCCACCTCGGTGTATTCTTTTGGTCCTTGAAGGAGACAATTTCAACTCCTTGGATCCGTGAGACTTCCCTACATTGCAAGGCAAGCAAAAGATAAAGCAATTGCTTTTACATGATTCACTAAAATTCATAAGGCGGTAAGACTAACCCCTTTTTGACAACTTAAAGGCAAAAAACTATTTGGTCATTTTCCCCAACCAAAAGGCTAATTTTTGATGGTTCGTAGAAATGAGAGGAGAATAGTCATCCCATGGCATATTGCCAAAAAGAAACTTGCTCAACTCGATCCGGGGTCAAAACGCTCGCAAAAATTCGAGAAAAGCTCAATTTGAGCAATTTCCCCCAATTTGCCAATTTTTGCATTCGGCAAAACTCGAGAATTGCATTTTTCTCATTGGAGAAAAGAGAAGAGAAGGATTTTCCATCTTTCTTCTTTTCTTCTTTTCTTTTCTTTCTTTTTTTTTTTTCTTCTCTTTTCTTCTTCTCTTTTCTTTCCTTTTCCTCTCTTTCTTCTTCTCTTCATTTTCTTTCTTTTTGTAATGTTCCCCCTGCTGCCTGGGCAGCAGCATGCATAGCTGCTGCCCAAGCAGCAGCATGTGCAGCTGCAAGGCAGCTGCCAATGCAGCTGCCTGGCAGCTGCCATGCTCCATTCCTTTTTTTTTTTTTTTTTTTTTTTTTTTATATTCCAATTCTGCTGCTGGGCAGTAGCTGCAAGCTGCTGCCCCAAGCAGCAGAGCCCGCAATTCCAGCAGCTGCGCAAGGCAGCCACGCTGCTGCCTTGCGCAGCGCCTTGCTGCCCTAGCAGCAGGGCCGCAGCTTGTGACACCCCTGGAATTTGGATTAGTCCTCTATATAAATGATATAATAGGACTAAATCTCTAACCCGGCTATAGCATTTTGGATGGTAGCAAAATCCAAGAGGAACATGAGAGTTAAGCGTGCTAGAGCTAGAGTAGTTCTAGGATGGGTGACCCCCTGGGAAGTGGGGCGTCACAGTTGGTATCAGAGCCATTCACCAGCCGGAAATGTGAGATGAGTCTCGGCTGAGCCAGGGTTATATAGCGGGTAGAGCGAGGCTCCCCGGCTAATGACCGTTGTGAGTGGAGTGCAGCTCCTCACAAGGTCGGCTAAGGCTAGCAAGACGAGTCTCACATCGCCTGGTGCTTGTGATGTGGCTTGAGCCTGACGTGGACGTCAGGGCTTAAGGGGGGAAGAATGTGACACCCCTGGAATTTGGATAGTCCTCTATATAAATGATATAATAGGACTAAATCTCTAACCCGGCTATAGCATTTTGGAGGGTAGCAAAATCCAAGAGGAACATGAGAGTTAAGCGTGCTAGAGCTAGAGTAGTTCTAGGATGGGTGACCCCCTGGGAAGTGGGGCGTCACACAGCTGTGCTGCTGTTTGTACCTGTAGCCAGCAGCTGCGCAAGGCAGCCAGTGCATGCTGCCTTGCGCAGCAGCATGGAGCAGCTGCTGCAGCTGCAGCCCCCCAACCCCCCCCCCCACCCCACCCCCTTCAGTTCCTTTTTTTTTTTTGTTTGTTTCCGTTCCCCCTACAGCCAGAGAGAGAGAGAGAGAGAGAAAGAGAGAGAGAGAGAGGTACAAACCTTCTTCTTTCTTTCTCTTCTTTTCTTTCTTCTCTCTTCTATTCTTCTCCTTCTTCTTCTTCTTCTTCCTTCTTCTTCTTCTTCTCTTGTCTCTTTCTCTTCTCCTTCTGTTTTCTTTCGTTCCTTCTTTCAGCTGCGAGAGAGGGAGAGAGTGTGAGAGAGTGAGGTTTCAAGTGGGAAGAGCGGAGAGAGAGAGAGAGAGCATTTAGTTTTCTGCAGAGGGTGGTTGGGAAAAAGGGGGGGTGATTTACTTGTTTGCCCTTTAATTTCAAAAAATTTCCCAAATAAAATACGACCAATTTCTGCCAGTTTTCCCTGCAGAAAGGAAAATTACGGTATTACCCCACTTTCTCCGCCTTCGTCAATGGGAAATCGAAATTTGAAATTTTTCTGCTTCCCTTTAAGTATACAACTTTTCGTAACTAGTACTCCCGATTTTGTTTAAAGTTTTGTTGGATACTTCTTTTTTCAGCCCTCGAAAGAGGGCCCTGAAAAAGCTTCGCGATAAACTGCACTGTCGAAAACTGCAGTTTCAGAATTCACGAAGCATTTTTTTGTTCGCTTCGTTCTCCGATTTTCCTTAATCGCTCACCTAGGTTTTTCACCCCTTTAATCAGAAAAACTTTTGTGAGACACCCCACATTTCTTTTAAATTTTTGGGCCACTCTAAGCCCTCGAAAGAGAGCCCCGATAAAAGCTTCGCGATCAACTGCACTGTCAAAAACTGCAGTTTCAGATTCACGAAGCATCTTTCTTCGCTTCGTTCTTCGATTTTCCTTAATCGCTCACCTAGGTTTTTCACCCCTTTTAATGAGGAAACTTTTGTGAGACACTCCACAATTTCTTTTAAATTTTTGGGCCACTCTAAGCCCTCGAAAGAGAGTCCCGAAAAAGCTTCGCGATAACTGCACTGTCAAAAACTGCAGTTTTAGAATTCACGAAGCATTTTTTTCGCTTCGTTCTCCGATTTTCTTTTAATCGCTCACCTAGGTTTTTCACCCCTTTTAATGAGAAAATTTTTGTGAGACACTCCACGATTTCTTTTAAATTTTTGGGCCACTCTAAGCCCTCGAAAGAGAGTCCCGAAAAAGCTTCGCGATAACTGCACTGTCAAAAACTGCAGTTTCAGAATTCACGAAGCATTTTGTCTTCGCTTCGTTCTCCAATTTTTCCTTAATCGGCTCACCTAGGTTTTTCACCCCTTTTAATGAGAAAACTTTTGTTAGACACCCCACGATTTCTTTTAAATTTGGGCTACTCTAAGTCTCCGAAACAGGGCTCCGAAAATGCTTCGTGATCACAAATTTCAGAATCTCTGAATTTTGCTAAGTCCTCGGCGTTCAAGTCACTTTTCGACCCAATGCCCTTCGCATCAGCCCGAAAGCACCGAACTCGACTGTAAATATATTTAAAACATGTTACAAGTCTCCTCGCCGCATTTCGCCATTTTGTGAATTCGGCGAACGGGGACTTAAGTTTTGCCAACTTGAAGCTTCAAACTCTCAACTACAACTCACTTTTCGACTCAACGGCCTTTGCGTCGATTCGAAATGCTTCCAACCACTTGTAATTACATTTGAAATGTGTTACAAGTATTTTTGCTGAGTTTCGCCACTTCGCAGAAATCGGCGAACTTAAGCTTTAGAATTTGAAACTTCAAATTTCTCAACTACAACTCACTTTTCGACACGACGGCCTTTGCGTCGATTCGAAATGCTTACAACTCACTTGTAATTACATTGGAATGTGGTCACAAGTATTTTTGCTGAGTTTCGCCACTTCGCAAAAATCGCGAACTTAAGCTTTAGAATTTGAAACTTCAAATTCTCAACTACAACTCACTTTTCGACTCAACGGCCTTTGCGTCGATTCGAAATGCTTACAACTCACTTGTAATTACATTTGAAATGTGTTACAAGTATTTTTGCTGAGTTTCGCCATTCTGCGAAAATCGGTGTACTACATTCTCCCCTATTTTGAATAAATCATAATGTTAACACTTTTCTCCGAATCCAATAAAATAGTATTTCATACCATTTTTATTTTATATTCTTTATATACCATAAATCTGATACATTACAGCTAGGTCAGGTTCCAAGAGAACAAAAATTAAACAGATAGTAGGAAGCAAAAGAGATCATACGATCATCAGATAATTACAAAGAATATTAACATCCACATTCTAGCATGCTACCCAGTCCAAACACTATCATGCATGATTCTATATCAAAGATTATAGCACAGTCCATAGATCCTGAAAGCAAAGCCACCCACCTGAAGGTGCTAACTGTCCGGCGGGCGCACAGCTGAGAAAATCAGGAAAACAGCAACTCTATGTCCAACAGGTCCAGTACAGTCTACAATCCCTCCTGGGTACAACATAAGGCTACAGTTACACTTAAATCCCAAATCTGCCAACACTACAGCAAAACTAACTTTAGCGATAATTATTTTTTACTTTCCGGCGATTATAATTGCCGCTAAATAGTTTAACGGCAATTATAACAATCGCCGCTATTGGCAGGGTCGCTAAAAGTTATGGCGGCATTTGTTTCGGCGGTTGGTAAAAGCCTAAACAAATGCCGCTAAATAATATATAATAGTAACTATTATAAATGCCGCTATAATTATCTATAATTGCCACTAAAAACAATATTAAATAACTAGTAAATAGGATCTATAGCGGCAATTATTTTGAGACTCTTTAATTGACATTTAAGAATAAATTAATCATGCAAACAATTTTAAATTGGATTACATTCAACAATTGTCAAACAAAAGAAGCCAAATTATTTAGCCAAATAAGATTTGCATAGTAAAAACTATAAGTGTCAATTAAAAATTACATTCAAAGCTTTCAATTTAAAAAAAAAAACAAAAAAAACCTAACATGAAATAAATCAGAAGCATTTCAAGCTTCTGATTCATGCAAGCTTCAGCAAGTTGGTTTTTCACACTAGGGGGTGCTATCGTTTTGTCGAAGCCTTTCGTGTTTTGGGTGTCAAGGATACGTTATCTGCAAATAAATAACAAGGCCGATATAAAAATAATAATTAGCACTTATCACGATTCTTATCTTTCATGATTCAGTTGATGAAAAGCCACCTATTTCATGACAAAATGAAAATTTTATAAGCGTCAATATACCATATATAATAGTAACAATTTTAACTGAACATAAGCAAAATGCCGTATATAATATGAAAAATTAGCCAGCTATG
>CM054940.1:18940844-18988160 GCA_029168755.2 Tillandsia fasciculata
AGAAGGGTTAACAGCTCTTATTCCATTATCAGTCGTAGCACGGCACCGCACCAACCAGTCCAACCTGTGTGCTCAATCCAAGTCCTGATGGAGCTGTCCTTGAATCGTCGCATCAGCAGATGAAGTCCCAAGTCACAACTGCACTGATCATACACCGCGATCCTCCTCTACTCGTAGGATACAGGGAAGAATCCAAACGCTAAAACATGTAGCAGAAATTCCTAACCCATACCTGTGCAAAGATGCTGATGCAGATGCTCTACTAATAATGCAGAAGAATGCAGCGGTAACGAAATGCTCAACTCAGCTAACAGAAATAAAATCATACCAGCCGCGACATGATCTGTTGCGGGGGTGTCCTCCACTAGGGCTGCATCAACTCGTCCACTGGGTGTTGCAGATCGTCGTCCCGTCTGTCCCGACGTCGTGGCCCACTCTGTCTGATGGTGTGCCGGAGGGGCTTCCGCTGCATGGATAGGCAAGGGGGGTGCTGTCGCAATCGGCCGCACTGATAAAATGGCCTGGGGGCAAGCTGCGCAGAAATGTCCCAACTCTCCGCAGAGGAAACACCGTCTCTGCCTCTGGTCACACTGCAACGGTGGATGAGGCCCGCCACAGATGACACACCGCTCCTGTCGCTGGTGCCGAAACCGCTGCTGTCGGGGGTACTGCTGCTGAGACTGCTGTCGCTGCTGGTGCTGCTGATACCGCGGCTGCTGCGGGGGTCCACCTGATCTCTGGCGCCTCCGAAACCTACGACCCTGTGGATGAGATCGTGAAGGTCTCGGAGGTCCCTGCTGACTCGTCTGTCCCTCAACATCCTGTGCTGGGCGCTTCGCCCTCGAAATCCCTGCGGGAGCTGGAGCCACCTCGGCCGTCACCGCCTCTCCGCGCTCCGAACTCTGCCCTGAAAAACGATGTGGATCGGACTGATGGAATCTCGTCAACATATCAACCACCTCACGCTGCTCTGCAGGGGTCAACTGTCCTGCCGTCCCGGACGGCTGACCACTGGTACCCGGTGCAGTAGGGGCTGCCTGTGCTGCTGGTACAACTGGGGGTGCCACAGCTGGCGACGAAGGTGCGGAGAAACTCCCTGGGGGTGCTACAACTGGCTGTACCCTCTGCTCCAACATAAGCATCATCCGACCCATGGCCTCCTCCTGGCGCCGAGAAGCCTTCTCCTGGCGCCGAACAGCCTCTGACAACTGAGCCATCTGAGCCCGAAGCTCCTGTACCTCACTCTGCTGACCCGGTGCTGGCTCCTCCTGCCCAGGCTCATCAGAGGGGGAAGGCTGAGAACGCGTCTGTACCCTGCGTCGGGGAGGCATCGTGCCTACCTGCAACACACAAGCAAACATCAGGACAGTACCAAACAACACTCGACCCAATCCAGCGAAAGTCTAAGGCATGTCCTCCATTCCCTAGCATTATGTTGTCTACAGCCAACATAATCGCTTAGGAGAATAAACATGCCAATCACTCATCCCATCCCTTGGGAGAGGTATAAAACTCAATCAGGACTCTCGCTAAAAGTCACGACTCTCACGTAGTCATCCTAATGTCCAACCACAAGCCTAGGGTTTCTAAGTCCACAATGACCTACAACCTAGTCTCTGATACCACCTAATCTGTCACGCCCCGGCGTCGAAACTGCGACCCGGGCTCGCTAACAGATCCGCCGCCCATACGGGAAGCCCCGTATAGACGAAGCGACTAACCTGCAAAAGATCAACTATACTATACTGATATCAGAGCTGAAAGTAAACTGCTAGAAATAAAATAGATACAACTCTAGAAATATACAACCCAATTCCTCACCCAAAATACAAATATCTCTCAAAATAAAGAAGAGTACAACTCAAACCTCACTACAAGATCACTCAACATGAACTCTCAAAAGTAATAAGGGTACATCTACTCTCAGGACGACGACTGGTAGGGATCTAGCTCGCGACTCCCTTACCTCGATCAGAAGAAGCAGCAACAGAAGCAACTGGAACAGGAGTAGAAGTCCCTGTGGGAAAAGACACCACGACGGGTGTGAGAACTACGTCCCAAATAGTTCTCAGTGGGTGCCGCCAACAAGCCCGACGGTCTGCCCACTAAGTCTACTAGAGGCATAAAGTAACAATATAAAACTGAAATGAAAGGGGCAGGGAAAATAACTCTACAGCTACTATGCCTCTATCTAGATGCTCAAGAAAAAGGAACAGATGGAAACATGATGCATCTACTAACTCACACAGTACAGTCACCCAATCTACACTGACTGCCGCATAGGGTCCAGTCAAACCTGCGCCTACCTACTGCCGTTACATCCACGGAGGACCGGACTTACGTAGGGCGTCCGTGACTGCCACTAACTGGCCCAGCCAGAAGGACGGTGTCCGTGACTGCCACTAACTGGCCCAGCCAGAGGGACAAATGCGTCGACAAGTCGCGATACCAAAGTGCAGACCCACTCCGGACGTGGCACTCGGGGGGAGCGACCCCAACGAGGACAAAGGTATCCGCGCACTCTGTCGAGCTCAGGTGGCACTGCAGGCTATAGTCCAAAATCCACGCTCACGCTCTGAACGGAAAGACTCAGAATCCTCAATCATCTCGCACAACAGTCGGAGCACTCTCGACGACTCAGCTGATCAGCTCACACGAACGCGAGACACAAGCCTCTCCAATAACTCAAAGCACAAAACACACTGGCTGGAGATACTCTACAGCCAGGAATGACCCACAGCAGAACACTAAACTCACAGAAAAGACCGACACCATAAGGGTTCGAAAACTCGGTAGGCCGGTGCTTAGAACCCTATCAAACAAGAACAGACTCTAGGCTCCGCCTATCGAAGTTCCCGACCCCTTATAGTTCGGGGACACAACAACCTCGGTACAACACACAGAAGACACCAACCAGGGCCCGAAAGTCCCGGGAGACCTACACCTACAACCCTATCAAACAAGAACAGGTTCCAGGCTCGGCCCCCGTGGCTTTCGTCCTGACAAGGAACGGCCCCTAGAACCCAGACCACTCGAATCCTTTCGAGTGGGGAGATTTACAGGAAAAAGGTGACATTTGTTATTGAAAACCATTTTGATCTGGAAGAAATCCATATTTAATGATTTTAGTTCTTTTTAGAAAAACAGTTAGAAAACAAGTGTTTTACCCAAACCCCGAAGGGCTGATGCCTTTGTCCAATCAAACAAGAACAGACTCCAGCGGCCCTTCGATGCTTGGAAGAAAACATTGGTAGACTAAAATCATGTGTATGTCGAAAAGGGTTCTAGGTTCTAGGTCCGGCTAACACTAGGGAACTACTGCCACTAACACAGTGGAGACAACCCAAACAGGGGAAAAACAAGACCTCCCGGGACTACCGTTTACCCCAAACGGTTCCCGGTACAGACAAGCGATCCACTACATCTACCAGACTCCACTCTGCTCCCAAGCACGAGTGCAAATGCATCCCACACTAAAAAGAAGTCCCGACCGCTCGGCCCACTACCCGGCCGAGGATAACACTAAGTCCAGGAATGAAACATAAAGTGTGGATGTCTAAACATAAAGAACCCTAGCCCAAGTGAGGGTTTTCTACTGGTCTGGTTACACATGCAACATATGACGGGGGTGCTAGTGTCACGCCCCGAGTCCGCCAATTTGTACGGTTCGGGCACGCCAACAGACCCGCCAATCGGGTATGACCTTTCACTATCCGAAAGGAACGGTAACATCCATGATCATACAACAAGTATAAGCGGAAGCTCAGTATCAGAGTACTAAAAATCACTACAAATTTGAACTTTCATTCAGTAACAAACAGTTAAAGCAGAAATGAAAGCATCTAGGAGTGAACCATAAAATTAAATTTATTACACTTTACATTTCTGAAACTTGCAAATAAAATTATTACAATTTCTTTTACATAAATTACTCACCATACAAGGTTCACTCAAGAAATATATAAATGGTACCTCTGCTAGACCCTCTAGGTCTCTATGCTGCTGGGCCCTTGCCCCTGTCGTATGCCTCGCCGTATGCATCTGAGCTGTCTCGTCCGCTGTATCCATACCCGAACCTGTGGGGGGGGTCACCCAAGGGGTGTGAGAACTCCGACAGAGTTCCCAGTGGGTTCAACCACCGAGAAAAAGTGTCCTACACCACTTGGTCCAATGGAAGCAGGATAGCAAGATAACTATGCTATAAATAACTGCAGATGCTGACTAACATGATCAAAACCTGTAAGAATAAATCTACACTATCTGTGTATGTTCCCTGACTCACTGCTATCAATCGTGCCACTCTGGGCTACTATCCATAAGTTCGGCCACTATGCCGCTACAAAAGGGTTATGTTAATCCGGCCACCTAGGCCACTCTATTACCTCTTCATTCTTTTCACATTCTTGTGTTTTAATCTCAAGCTACTCGCCCCTTGGAAAATCTCGCCCCCAACAGGCCCCAGCCCGGCAGTCATGCTACCATAAGGCGAGACAGTCCAAGGTTATCGATAGCTTTTCTTTTTCTCTTTTCTTTTCTCATTGCCTCGAATGAGTTTAAGGCACCTTGGCACTCATTTTCCTCGAGAGTGAAATCTGCTCAACCCTCTCGTCTCGAATGAGTTTACAGCACCTTGGCACTCATTCACTAGGGAGTGAAATCTGCTCAACCCTCCCATCGGCAACTTGCCCTTTTTACTTTAATTCACTTGGGAGTGACATATGCTCAACCCTCCCAATTAGCCATTTAGACTTTTCTTTAAGGGGTCCAAGGGTTCCAAAAGACGGATGCCTACAACCCCAATCAAACAAGAACAGGTTGTGACACCGCCTCCCGTAGTACCCGGCCCAATGTACTTTATTTTTCCTGTTTATCTTTTCTTTAACATTCTCTTTACACTTTTGGTTTTAGATGAGTTTAAAGCACCTTGGCACTCATCAACCCGGGAGTGACATATGCTCAACACTCCCGATAGCATTCATGCCTCAATGCTTTCTCTTTTACTTATCTTTCTTTATCCTAAATTCTTTACTCTAGGATAACTTGGGTGTCTCTAACACCATCTTAGATTTAACATCTTGTTTGTTCACATTTTCTCTTAACCTTGCCACTTGGCAATTTCTTAGCTTCTTAGCCCTTTTCAACTCTTCCTACTTGCTTGTTCTCATTTGCAACCCTATGTTCATAATTAACCTTAGGTCACTATGTCACAAGGACATTAATTATCTCGAATTCCCTGGCCTAGAGTTATTAACTCTACATTCACTTTACATTGGCCTAGAGTTATTAACTCTACATTCACTTTACATTGGCCTAGAGTTTATTAACTCTAATTGCATTCAACTTATTCCTAGAGTTCATTAACTCTATTTTTAGCTCCTCATCATTTCCACCCTAGAGATTCATTAACTCTAAGTTCCACTTTTCGTTATCCCTAGAGTTTATTAACTCTATGATTTTCTCTTTTTCACATTAACCTAGAGTACATTGACCCTATGTTTTTCCATGCTTCACTTGTCCTAGAGTTCATAACTCTATGTTAAATACTCTATATTCAACCTTAGGTTATCTCCTAAGTTGATGCCACTCGTTCTTCTAGGATTAACTCCTAGGTTGACATGCCACTCATTAAATCCTTATTCTAGGTTTTCTCCTAGGTCTTACAACCATCATGCATTTTCTCTATTTTTATCCACATAATATTCTAGGGTTATACCCTAACATGATCACTCTACACATAAATCCTTTACTCCTTATACTCATGCACAATTTAACCTACAATAGGTTTAATATAATCCGCTCTTAGGGTTAAGCCCCTATTATCACAAACATGGTATTAATTCCCTAAATGCTTACTAACATGCTTCTAGGTCAGAAAGCAAAGGAAAAAGTGGAGAGATCACCCATTTTCGGAAGAATCCCCCACCTCGGTGTATTCTTTTGGTCCTTGAAGGAGACAATTTCAACTCCTTGGATCCGTGAGACTTCCCTACATTGCAAGGAAAGCAAAAGATAAAGCAATTGCTTTTACATGATTCACTAAAATTCATAAGGCGGTAAGACTAACCCCTTTTTGACAACTTAAAGGGAAAAAAATCCCTATTTGGTCATTTTCCCCAACCAAAAGGCTAATTTTGATTGGTTCGTAGAAATGAGAGGAGAATAGTCATCCCATGGCATATTGCCAAAAAGAAACTTGCTCAACTCGATCCGGGGTCAAAACGCTCGCAAAAATTCGAGAAAAGCTCAATTTGAGCAATTTCCCCCAATTTGCCAATTTTGCATTCGGCAAAACTCGAGAATTGCATTTTTCTCATTGGAGAAAAGAGAAGAGAAGGATTTTCCATCTTTCTTCTTTTCTTCTTTTCTTTTCTTTCTTTTTTTTTTTTCCTTCTCTTTTTTTCTTCTTTTCTTTTCTTTCCTTTCCTTCTCTTTCCTTCTTCTCTTCCTTTCTTTCTTTTTTTGTAATGTTCCCCCTGCTGCCTGGGCAGCAGCATGCATAGCTGCTGCCCAAGCAGCAGCATGTGCAGCTGCCAAGGCAGCTGCCAATGCAGCTGCCTGGCAGCTGCCATGCTCCATTCCCTTTTTTTTTTTTTTTTTTTTTTTTTTTTATATTCCAATTCTGCTGCTGGGTAGTAGCTGCAAGCTGCTGCCCAAGCAGCAGAGCCCGCAATTCCAGCAGCTGCGCAAGGCAGCCACGCTGCTGCCTTGCGCAGCAGCCTTGCTGCCCTAGCAGCAGGGCCGCAGCTTGTGACACCCCTGGAATTTGGATTAGTCCTCTATATAAATGATATAATAGGACTAAATCTCTAACCCGGCTATAGCATTTTGGATGGTAGCAAAATCCAAGAGGAACATGAGAGTTAAGCGTGCTAGAGCTAGAGTAGTTCTAGGATGGGTGACCCCCTGGGAAGTGGGGCGTCACAGTTGGTATCAGAGCCATTCACCAGCCGGAAATGTGAGATGAGTCTCGGCTGAGCCAGGGTTATATAGCGGGTAGAGCGAGGCTCCCCGGCTAATGACCGTTGTGAGTGGAGTGCAGCTCCTCACAAGGTCGGCTAAGGCTAGCAAGACGAGTCTCACATCGCCTGGTGCTTGTGAGTGTGCTTGAGCCTGACGTGGACGTCAGGGCTTAAAGGGGGGAAGAATGTGACACCCCTGGAATTTGGATTAGTCCTCTATATAAATGATATAATAGGACTAAATCTCTAACCCGGCTATAGCATTTTGGATGGTAGCAAAATCCAAGAGGAACATGAGAGTTAAGCGTGCTAGAGCTAGAGTAGTTCTAGGATGGGTGACCCCCTGGGAAGTGGGGCGTCACACAGCTGCTGCTGCTGCTTGTAGCAGCAGCTGCGCAAGGCAGCCATGCTGCTGCCTTGCGCAGCAGCATGGAGCAGCTGCTGCAGCTGCAGCCCCCCCCCCCCCCCCCCCCCCCCCCCTTCATTTCCTTTTTTTTTTTTTTTTGTTTCCTTCCCCCTCCAGCCAAGAGAGAGAGAGAGAGAGAGAGAAAGAGAGAGAGAGAGAGAGTACAATACCTTCTCCTTCTTCTTCTTCTTCTTCTTCTTCTTCTTCTTCTCTTTCTCTTTCTCTTCTCCTTCTTTTTCTTTCGTTCCTTCTTTCAGCTGAGAGAGGGAGAGAGTGTGAGAGAGTGAGGTTTCAAGTGGAAGAGAGAGAGAGAGAGAGAGAGCATTTAGTTTTCTGCAGAGGGTGGTTGGGAAAAAGGGGTGAATTTACTTGTTTGCCCTTAATTTCAAAAAAATTTCCAAAACTGCCCTCATTCCTGCAGTTTTCTCCTGCAGAAAGAAAATTCGGATACCCCACTTTCTCCGCCTTTTCCCGTCAACTGGGAAATCGAAATTGAAATTTTTCTTCTTCCCTTTAATATACAAATTTTTCTTAAACTTCCCACGATTTTGTTTAAATTTTTGGACTACTCTAAGCCCTCGAAAGAGGGCCCTGAAAAAGCTTCGCGATAAACTGCACTGTCAAAACTGCAGTTTCAGAATTCACGAAGCATTTTTTTTCGCTTCGTTCTCCGATTTTTCCTTAATCGCTCACCTAGGTTTTTCACCCCTTTTAATCAGAAAACTTTTGTGAGACACCCCACGATTTCTTTTAAATTTTTGGGCCACTCTAAGCCCTCGAAAGAGAGCCCCGAAAAAGCTTCGCGATCAACTGCACTGTCAAAAACTGCAGTTTCAGAATTCACGAAGCATTTTTCTTCGCTTCGTTCTCCGATTTTTCCTTAATCGCTCACCTAGGTTTTTCACCCCTTTTAATGAGGAAACTTTTGTGAGACACTCCACAATTTCTTTTAAATTTTTGGGCCACTCTAAGCCCTCGAAAGAGAGTCCCGAAAAAGCTTCGCGATAACTGCACTGTCAAAAACTGCAGTTTTAGAATTCACGAAGCATTTTTCTTCGCTTCGTTCTCCGATTTTTCCTTAATCGCTCACCTAGGTTTTTCACCCCTTTTAATGAGAAAATTTTTGTGAGACACTCCACGATTTCTTTTAAATTTTTGGGCCACTCTAAGCCCTCGAAAGAGAGTCCCGAAAAAGCTTCGCGATAACTGCACTGTCAAAAACTGCAGTTTCAGAATTCACGAAGCATTTTTCTTCGCTTCGTTCTCCAATTTTTCCTTAATCGCTCACCTAGGTTTTTCACCCCTTTTAATGAGAAAACTTTTGTTAGACACCCCACGATTTCTTTTAAATTTTTGGGCTACTCTAAGTCTCCGAAACAGGGCTCCGAAAATGCTTCGTGATCACAAATTTCAGAATCTCTGAATTTTGCTAAGTCCTCGGGGTTCAAGTCACTTTTCGACCCAATGCCCTTCGCATCAGCCCGAAACGCACCGAACTCGACTGTAAATATATTTAAAACATGTTACAAGTCTCCTCGCCGCATTTCGCCATTTTGTGAATTCGGCGAACGGGGACTTAAGTTTTGCCAACTTGAAGCTTCAAACTCTCAACTACAACTCACTTTTCGACTCAACGGCCTTTGCGTCGATTCGAAATGCTTCCAACCACTTGTAATTACATTTGAAATGTGTTACAAGTATTTTTGCTGAGTTTCGCCACTTCGCAGAAATCGGCGAACTTAAGCTTTAGAATTTGAAACTTCAAATTCTCAACTACAACTCACTTTTCGACACGACGGCCTTTGCGTCGATTCGAAATGCTTACAACTCACTTGTAATTACATTTGAAATGTGTCACAAGTATTTTTGCTGAGTTTCGCCACTTCGCAAAAATCGGCGAACTTAAGCTTTAGAATTTGAAACTTCAAATTCTCAACTACAACTCACTTTTCGACTCAACGGCCTTTGCGTCGATTCGAAATGCTTACAACTCACTTGTAATTACATTTGAAATGTGTTACAAGTATTTTTGCTGAGTTTCGCCATTCTGCGAAAATCGGTGTACTACATTCTCCCCTATTTTGAATAAATCATAATTTAACACTTTTCTCCGAATCCAATAAAAATAGTATTTCATACCATTTTTATTTTATATTATTTATATACCATAAATCTGATACATTACAGCTAGGTCAGGTTCCAAGAGAACAAAAATTAAACAGATAGTAGGAAGCAAAAGAGATCATACGATCATCAGATAATTACAAAGAATATTAACATCCACATTCTAGCATGCTACCCAGTCCAAACACTATCATGCATGATTCTATATCAATAGAATTATAGCACAGTCCATAGATCCTGAAAGCAAAGCCACCCACCTGAAGGTGCTAACTGTCCGGGGTCGCACAGCTGAGAAAATCAGGAAAACAGCAACTCTATGTCCAACAGGTCCAGTACAGTCTACAATCCCTCCTGGGTACAACATAAGGCTACAGTTACACTTAAATCCCAAAATCTGCCAACACTACAGCAAAACTAACTTTTAGCGATAATTATTTTTTACTTTCCCGGCGATTATAATTGCCGCTAAATAGTTTAACGGCAATTATAACAATCGCCGCTATTGGCAGGGTCGCTAAAAGTTATGGCGGCATTTGTTTCGGCGGTTGGTAAAAGCCTAAACAAATGCCGCTAAATAATATATAATAGTAACTATTATAAATGCCGCTATAATTATCTATAATTGCCACTAAAAACATATTAAATAACTAGTAAATAGGATCTATAGCGGCAATTATTTTGAGACTCTTTAAATTGACATTTAAGAATAAATTAATCATGCAAACAATTTTAAATTGGATTACATTCAACAATTGTCAAACAAAAGAAGCCAAATTATTTAGCCAAATAAGAATTTGCATAGTAAAAATATAATTGTCAATTAAAAATTACATTCAAAGCTTTCAATTTAAAAAAAAAAAAAAAAAAACCTAAAATGAAATAAATCAGAAGCATTTCAAGCTTCTGATTCATGCAAGCTTCAGCAAGTTGGTTTTTCACACTAGGGGGTGCTACTCGTTTTGTCGAAGCCTTTCGTGTTTTGGGTGTCAAGGATACGTTATCTGCAAATAAATAACAAGGCCGATATAAAAATAATAATTAGCACTTATCACGATTCTTATCTTTCATGATTAAGTTGAGAAAGACAAATATTTCATTGACAAAATGAAAAGTTTATAAAGCGTCAATATACCATATATAATAGTAACAATTTTAACTGAACATAAGAAAATGCAGCATATATAATATGAAAAATTAGCCAGCTATGAATATAACAGCCTTGAAGCATATGCACACTAATACATTATTGATAGTTAGAAACAATATAGCACAAAGCCAAATATTATGTTGAAACTAATCAAATCTAACCTAATCACATGACAATGCATGAAACCTGGCATCTATAAGCACTGTACATATACTACTTGGTCTTTACTCTTCAGACTACTTGGACTTTACACTTTAGACTACTTGGACTTTACACTTTAGACAGCAGAAAATCTGTGTGATTTGACAATTACCCATTAGGGTGACAAGAAAACTCATTTAACCTGGCTAAGCGATCATATTAAATAGAGATACCTCCTCATTTTCAGAATCATCTGTACTTCTTTGGACTCTCTTTTCAAGCTCAATCAGTTCATTTCTCAATGCCTCAAAGCGGCGAATATCATTTGATTCTTAATCTTGATTATTCATTTTTGCAATGGCAGCCTGCAGAGGTTTTTTGGTTTCTATTCTGGTCAGCACATATTATTTTGGGAAAAGAATAAGAGAGCACTTCATTGCTACAACATCTAAACATAAAAAACACTAAGTAAGAGTTGCCATACATTTTGATCTGCTGTTTGTATTCCGGGCTCACATTTTTGGTAGATGCTGCAGCCTCATTAGAAGTTTTCCCTTTCTGAATTCGTCCCTGCTCACTACCAGATGAGAGTGGGCCGCCATCAGTGTCAACCTAGTCAACACAAAAAATTGTCAAAAAAGAAATAGAAAAAAAAAAATGCCACAAATATAAGCACTTTCCTAATTTCTAGCCAAGCAAGAATAAGAAAAGAATGAACAAATGGATATAAACCACGGGATAATTAATACTAGAATATTAAATGGCATATAATTAAATGTTGCTTTCTTGGATAGTAGTGTATGAGTTTTATTGTGGACAAACACTGCAGAGGTGATGTAAAGTGCAAGTTTCCTGATATACAGTTGAACAAATTGAGATTACATCCTAACAGATTAGACAAAGAATAGCTATAGCTTCTTCCTTGCAGCCACTTCCACTAGGATCTTCATATCTTTAAAGATTCAGTGGAATGATGTTTTACAAAAATTTTGCAGAGATGCTAGGTAAAAAGTTGTTCTCACAACTCGGATAAATCTCTCAGGATAAAATCTGCTCGACCGTGATAAATTGCATAAACTGCTAAATTTACCTGGTCTAGTGATGCTGCTTTTGCTCTAAAAGATGCCTCAAGAAACTCGGCTTCCTTCTTAAGCTTTCTGATCTTCTCAAGATCAGAGCAGGCAGCTTTCATATGTTCTTTTCCGGAGTTTGAACTGGAAAGATGTAATTCTTGCAATAAATTCTCCAATCTAACCAAAGCTTCCTCGACACCTTCAAGTGCCTGCAACCAGGAAATGAATGTGCATCAACCGAGGAGTAACAACTTGAAACAGAATAAATGTTCAGACATCAGACCCAAAAACTTGTCTCAGAACAATATATGTTAAATACCTTATCAAAAGAATCTAGGTCTGAATCAGCTGATAGGTTTGCCCTAGAGTCAATTGAATCAAGATACTCTTTAGTATCTTTTCTCCTATTCCTGTACCTCAGATAACATTTTAGAGCAGATTTTACATAAAATGGTAATACAAAATGTTATTGTCTGGAAAGTACTTACTTTGCTATACCAAGCTCCGACATACAATCATTCAACATGCTGTGTCTATAACATAAAAACAAGAAAAAAAAAGATCAGCTAACAATAGGTAATCTATTAATAGGATAAAAGTAAAGGGATCTAACCTCCCAGCATCAGCACCAGATTTATTTTCAGCATTTTCATCATCCATTGAAACAGAAACTCCATCAGGCCCTTTGAGTTTTTTGTCGGCCCTTTGTCCTTATTACTTGCTGACTTGGCAGGTAGATCCGTGCTCGAAGCAGAAGTTTACTTGGAAAATGGAATATTTCAAGTTGCACAGTAAGGTATAGAAGAGTAGAAATAAACTTCAAGTACCTGAGGAGCCCACATATATGGAGGAGGTGCATGACCAGGGGCAACTGCAGTGCCAAAATATGGAGGCGGCATCACACCAGGCCCATAGTAGGCCTAAATGGAGAAGGAACTAAATTAATACAAAGTGCTCAACATATAGTAGAGACAGGGCAAATAGAAAGGTTAAAAGTAATCATACCTGCATAGCTGCCCAATCAGGATATGGGTATACAATTGGTTGATCATCATGCAAGGATGATCCAACTTTTAGTTTTCATGTGCAAATTATTAGCTAAATCATTAATGAATTAAGTCAAATACCAGACCTAACAGAAAAATCAACATAATCAGAACCGACAGGCGAAGGAAAAACTTTGCTACGACAGTCTCCTATTTATAGAAAAATCTTTCTCAATAAGATTGTTAATCCGATGCTGCCTTAGCTGATCATTATTGTAATTCTATACTGCCTTAGCTGATCATTTGATGCCTACTTGTTTTATTTGTTTCTCAATGTCACACACACATACATGCTGCCTTAGCTGATCATTTTCAGCTGCCTTTTGCAGCTGCACTTGCAGCTGCCTAAGGCAGCTGAGGGGGGGGGGGGCTGCTGCTGCTCAGGTTTCAACTACTTATGCAGCAGAATTTGCTGCATAAGCAGCTGCAGGGGCAGCTGCAGGAGCTGCTGCTACAAGCTGGTCTCTTTGTATTGAAGTCATTGAACCAATCATATATAGTGGTCCATTGAACATAAACTGCACTATTAGTTTTTATTAGATGTTACTGGTCCTGCAAATTTGTACTACTGAAAAGAGAAGATCATGAGTTAGCATATAATACTCTAAAATGTGTATATATAATGAGCATATGCAATCCAATCTTCCTAGAATATGATATCAATTCCTTAAACAAAAAGATAATGAGATCGAAGAGAATATAACTCTTAAAGAGTCTACCAACCTATATCTTCACTTTGTACAAAAAAGAAGAAAAGGTATGTTCATCACCAACTAATTAATAGTACTGCTATTAGTTTGCTTCACTTGATTACTTCAATGTTCCATCAGGACATAACGATATATAAACAAAAGGCCAAGAGGACGCCTGCTCACGAGCACTTTTGACTTATCCTATCCCTATATACATACACATCTGTAAAGCTTAACACCATGCCCAGAACAGCTCTACAACAATATTCAAGAGGAATGTAATGTTAAACACATCAATAAGAAAAATGCAAAACCCAAAATAATGCGCAGATATTGAGACGACGACATTCTTAAGGAGCTTAACCCCAAATTGCTTAATTGCATTATTTGAAAGAGTATATATTATTTGAACTTTCTCAAAGGCGAATAATATAAGTAAACAAACTAAGAAAAGAACAAAAAAAATTAATTGTGATATCTGATAAAGTGTTTGAGACCATAAAGAAAACATAATTTGGGAAATGATATAGCAAAAATGATCTAACATTAATCTATTACCGATCAAGTTGAATTAGTACAAATGAAATTGCAATGGAGAATGTTTCAGACCTTTTAATTGCTCCATAGCCATGACTGCCAACAACAAGTATATCTGCATGGTGTTTTTCGACTGCTTCACAAAGAACATTCCTCGCATCACCCTCCACAACTTCAACCAGAGCATTAACCTGTGATGATTCAACAAAATCCCAAAACAAAAAATTACAGAGATAGGAAAATTATATATATATATATATATATATATCCCTGCAGAATATTAATCTTCAAATATGCCCTTTAGAAACTTAATTTCTTGCATAGGTACCCCTGTACTTGCAAAAAAAAGTTACCTTTTTATTGATAGAAAACCAACTTCCACCCATGAATTAGATGTCTCTCTAAAGTCAAGGGCATTTTTGATAGAAATTGTAGATTTTAGAGGTAGATATCAAAATTCAGATTTTACACTGGCATACATGTGGCAGTTTTATTGGGTTAATACACATGTAAAAGCCTCTTCAAACGTTTATTGAATGAAATGTTGCCTACTGATCCATTGGACAACCACATAGACATCAAGCGCATAAGAAAGAGCTAATACAAGCATGAATCTAGAATAAAGGGCCATACACTTCTCTGATGAAGAGCATTTTTCCGCAACTAATATTGTCTATCGCTTGATAGATAGTAATTGCAACTTGTGCCCCATATCTACTATACTTCACATATCTAGACAATGTTCAAATGGTGAGGTTTGTCAATTCAGTTGCTCTGTCATCGAAAATGAAGTGGAAGTTCAAAGGGCAAACCATTGACTACCTATAATTGCAAAATAAGTTATTAAGTTGAGAGAGAGAGAGAGAAAGAGAGGAAAAAAGAAAACGAAAAAAAAGGGATCAATAAAATGTACAGGATGATAGAGATCTACAAATGACACAAACAACTAAGCCTGCTCAGTTGAGCACTAGTTCAAATCGAAAGCAATCAGGTGGTCAAGCTCAGAACAATCTGGGATGGGCCAAGTTCATGTTGTTTGTGAACAGAATAGTTACTTGAAGTAAATTTTAGTGATGCTATACTATGGTGCTGCTAACAAAAAGTACATCATGAACAGTGAAAAACAGAGCAAAACCATCACAATAATTTCTTACATTACAAGGCTCTCACAGCTGTCAAACCCCCATCATACATTAGTCACATTATTCTACAATTTATCATAAAATTAGTGCATATAGTAAACATGTAAAATAAGGAGCATCATTTCCCAAGCTTCTAACAATATGAGCAGACTGGTGTTGTTGTTTCCAACAAAGTCAACTTCCACCGGATAATCCAAACAAAACTCAAACATCTCAGCAAACTTTCAAGCAGGATACATTTATATATCCTGATTATGAATTTTTTAGATGTATCCTGATTATGAATTTTTTAAACTTATCCAAACAAAATTCATAATCAGGATACATCTAAAAAACTTTCAAGCAGGATACATTTATACATTTAAAAAATTCATAACTAAAAATAACTAAACTTTCAAGCAGGATACATCTAAAAAACTTAATAACAAGTAAACTGACTGTCCAACTCTTAGTTCATTCTTATCACCCCTTTTAGAGCATCACTCCTTTTAGAGCATCAGAAAAAACAACCCCTCAATCTAATCAAACTAAACACATCAATTTGATTCCCTAGAAAATAACTAAAAAATTCATAATTATGTAGGATTTGAGCAAATGCAGCATCAAACACCCAAAATGCTAATTCTCTAAAATCCCAACACCTACAATTCATTACTCTAAACCAACAATTTGACTAATCTACGAATCGTAATTATAAATTGACAGCAAAACCAAATGAGATCAAGGAAAACCAAATGAGATCAAGGAAAATAAACAAAATCTATTCAAGAACGAACTATGGATTTGAGATTGAAAGCTCTTACCAATGGATCGGAGACCAAATCGACAAGTTGCACCACCGAGGTCTCGGATCAGATCGCTGTGTCGAGGAAGATCGTCCACGCGGTGCTGAGAAGGTCGGAGGCGAAGAGAGGGTGATTTGGAAATGGGATCGGAACTTGGAGAGGATGCGGAGAGCTCGAGTAGAGGTGAATAGAAGTGAAGGAGAGGGGGAGAGCTCGAGCTCGATCGGAGGTGAGGATCGAGCTGGAGCTGGAGCTCGGAGGCGGGGAGTTCGCGTGAGCTCGAGCTCGGAACGCGTGAGGTGTCCGCAAAGGAGGAGAGGCCAGGTCGTTATCATTTTCAATATATAATTATTAATTAATTTTATATTAAATTATAAGTTTACTATGGTTAATTAAATTGTTTTCTTGGTTTAGTGGTTAAGACGTTGGGCTCTGAATTTATTAACTCAAGTTTGAATTTTGAATTTAGGTTTGAGATTTTAAATTTGAATTTAAAAATTAAAAAATTATAATAATTTGCAAATTAAAATATATAATTTTTAATTTTAAAAATTTTAATTTTATCTAATTTTATCTTAAAATATAAAATTAAAATTAAAACTTTAAAATTCTAAATTTTTAATTTGATATTTTTAAAATTTTAAATTTGAGATTTTTTAAATTAAATTTTAAAAATCAAAATCACTTTTAAAATACTGAGTCAATTTTTTTTATTTCTTTTTTGTCCAAAATTATTTTTCAAATAAGTCAAATAAGAACATATTTAAGCTAGAATTATTAATCGGCAAAAAAAATAATAATAATAATAATAATTGCCGCTAAAGTATATTTATATATTATTTAATAGTGGCAATTTTATAATTGCCACAAAAGACCTCTTTTGTTGTAGTGCAAGTATACAACACTGAAATTTCAGCCGCAAAGATGCGATTATTTCACCTGCTGAAAGAGCTCCAAAAATTCTGAAATAAATACTACAGCGTTCCTCGCGTCGATAGCTTCGAAACGGGTCCCTGCACGCCCAATTCCGAGCACCGTAGGCTAAGTTACAAATTCCACAGTATCGGTGCGCAAAATCCCAAAACCATCCAACTGTAAACTCTTGTACAGATAAAAGGAAAAGTGTATACCTCCGGGAAGGTCTCCAAAAATTCCATGAAAAATCCACGATGATCCTTGCGTCGAGTAGATGAAAAAAGTCTACAAGCACGTCTTGAACCGAGACTCGTGCGCGGAGATCTCCTCGGATGAAGCTGCTGTCCTCACAAAAATCTCACAGCAAAAAGGGTCCCAATGAGCACGAGAAAACTCCTCGAAAAGCGCGAAATGAGGAAAAGTGGAAGAAACCAAAATCGTAGCCTCACCTGTTGCGAACCCAACGGCGAAGAAATCGCTCAAAAAGATGGTCGGAGTAGGCCGGGGGAGCTCGTGCACCGAAGAGCGACGGAAGAAGCACCGAAGAAAGAGCGTCGCGCCGCGCCAAGAAAATAAGAATCTCGAAAAGCGTGCCCCCAAAAATCCCCAAACTCTGCAGATGGAAGCTTCACTGCGTGAGGATCAACTTTGGTGAAGAACTCCTGCCGGTTTGAAGCTCGGAAGTGCCAAAAAAACGAAGAGGAAGGGAGCTCGGGCCTTTAAATAGGCTGTAGAAAAACAAATGGGAAAATTTCCAAAAGGTCCCAACTTTCGGGCGCACCCGAAGTTTCGGGCGCCCGAATCCGGGCTCAACGCGGGGTTACTGTAGCCGCCCGGAAAAATCAGGTGCAGCCACGTCACCCGCACAGCAAACAGCTGTGCGGGGCGCGCCGGGAGTGGCCACGTGGCACTCCCGGTGACCGACACGTGTCCCGCACAGCGAACAGCTGTGCGGGGCGCGTGTGGTGCCGCCGCGTGGCACCTACCCGGTCAAACGGGTAGGTGGCGCCCGCCAGTGGCAGGGCGACACGCGTCCCTGCCACTGTCGCGGTCACACGTGCGGGCAGGCGCCGCCTGACGGCCTGCCACGCACGCGCCCCGAGGCGCCCGTCCGCAACCCCGTGCGCCGCGCCTCGTGAGCCCGCGAGTAGCACGCCGACACGTGTCCCCTGCACCCGGTCCACGCACCCTACTTCGGGTTCCGTGGACCGCGCCGCGTGCACCGACCAACCGGGGACTGCCACGCGTCCACCCGCCTTGGTCCATGCACCGCCGCGCCAATCTGTAGACCGCGCATCACGAGCCCGCCAATCAGGCGGCGCCACGTGTCCATGCGCCGGGTCCGTGCACCCAGCCCCGACCCTCTGTGGACCGAGTGCTGCGGACCGGCCAATAGGAAGCCGCCACGTGGCAGCCGGCGGTCCACGGCCCCTCCCATGCACCCAAATTCAGCGAAAACTTCCGGGAGTCCGTTTTTGGGCATCCGGACTCAGAATCAAACAAGCAAATAGCCGTTTTCAAGCGTTTTTCTGCGCTGAATCCAAATCCAACCTCCGTTTGGCCCAAAACCATTTCAAAAATTCGGCAAATACAGTCGAAGGCCAATCCAGCTGTGGATATCACACAGGGTCCATCTGTGGCATCCCTTTGATGCACTATGGGCCAGATACACCAACACTAGGTGTTCTACACCAGGGTTCATGGGAGAAGCTACACGGGGGTCAGGGTCACCACATACACTCCAACGACGGGTAGGGAACTAGCTCGCTGACTCCCTCGAAACCGGTCAGAAGGATCAGCAACTGAAGCACAGGAACAGGAGTGGAAGCCCCTGGGGAAAAAGACACCACGACGGATGTGAGAACTACTTCCCACAGTAGTTCTCAGTGGGTGCCGTCAACAAGCCCAACGGTCTGCCCACTAAGTCTACTAGAGGCATAAAGTAACAATAATACTGAAATGAAAGGGCTGGAAAAGTAACTCTACAGCTACTATGCCTCTATCCAGATGCTCAAAAAGTGGAACAGATGGAAACATGATGCATCTACTAACTCTCAAAGTACAGTCACCCAATCTACCTGACTGCCTCCTCGGGTCCAGTCAAACCTGTGCCTACCTACTGCCGTTACATCCCGGAGGACCGGACTGACGTAGGGCGTCCGTAGCTGCCAAAACTGGGCCAGCCAGAGGGACTGTGTCCGTGACTGCCAAAACTGGGCCAGTGAGAGGGACGGCGTCCACAAGTCGCGATACCAAAGTGCAGACCCACTCTGGACGTGGCACTCGAGGGGAGCGACCCCAACGAGGACAAAGGTATCCGCGCACTCTGTCGAGCTCAGGTGGCACTGTAGGCTATAGTCCAAAATCCATGCTCACGCTCTGAACGGAAAGACTCAGAAACCTCAATCATCTCGCACAACGGTCGGAGAACTCTCGACGACTCAGCTGATCAGCTCACACGAACACGAGACACTAGCCTCTCCAACAGCTCACAGCACAAACACACTGGCTGGAGATACTCCACAGCCAAGACCACCGTCCACTAGACGGCTCCCACAACGGAACACTAAACTCACAGGAAAAACCGACACCATAAGGGTTCGAAAACCCGATAGGCCGGTGCTTAGAACCCTATTAAACAAGAACAGACTCTAGGCTCTGCCTATCGAAGTTCCCGACCCCTTATAGTTCGGGAACACAACAATCCTGGTACAACGCGCAGAAAACACCAACCAGGGCCCGAAAGTTCCGGGAGACCTACACCTACAACCCTATCAAACAAGACAGGTTCCAGGCTCGGCCCCCGTGGCTTTCGTCCCGACAAAGGAACGGCCCCTAGAACCCAGACCACTCGAATCCTTTCGAGTGGGAAGATTTACAGGAAAAAGGTGATATTTGTTATTGAAAACCATTTTCACTCATCCCACACAGGGGGGGATTAAAAGTAGTACCCTTTTTGAAAAACTATCTTGTTTTGAGAAGAAATCCATTTTTAATGATTTTTAGGTCTTTTCAGAAAAATAGTTAGAAAATAAGTGTTTTACCCAAACCCCAAAGGGATGATGCCTTTGTCCAATCAAACAAGAACAGACTCCAGCGACCCTTCGATGCTTGGAAGAAAACATTGGTAGACTAAAATCATGTGCATGTTGAAAAGGGTTGTGGGTTCTAGGTCCGGCTAACACTAGTAAACTACTGCCACTAACACAGTGGCGACAACCCAAACAGGGGAAAACAAGACCTCCCGGGACCACCGTTTACCCCAAACGGTTCCCGGTACAGACAAGCGATCCACTACATCTACCAGACTCCACTCTGCTACCAAGCACGAGTGCAAATGCATCCCACACTAAAAGAAGTCCCGACCGCTCGGCCCACTACCCGGGCGAGGATAACACTAAGTCCAGGAATGAAACATAAAGTGTGGATGTCTAAACATAAATAACCCTAGCCCAAGTGAGGGTTTTCTACTGGTCTGGTTACACATGCAACATATGACGGGGGTGCTAGGTCAGGTTCCAAGATAACAAATATTTAACAGGTGGTAGGAAGCAGAAGAGATCATACGATCAACAGATAGATACAAGGAATATTAACATTCAAATTCTAGCATGCTACACAAGAAAATAAACTATCATGCATAGTCCTACATCAGTAGAATTACTGTACAGTCCATAAAACTTGGAGATAAGGCCACCCACCTCGATTTGCCACCAATTGCTCGTAGACACTTGCAATTGGCCTCCACGCGATCCGCACGCAAAACGAAGCACGCCGCCGGAGTCCGCACGCAAAACGGTGCACGGTGCCGGAATCCGCACGCAAAATGATGCACGGTGCCGGAGTTCGCACGCAAAACGGAGTCTGCACGCAAAACGGTGCATGGTGCCGGAATCCGCACGTAAAACGGAGCACGGTGCTAGAATCCGCAAGCAAAACGGAATCCGCACGCAAAACGGTGCACGGCGTCGGGGACCGCACGCAAAACGGTGCAGTAAAACACGGTCCCTAACACAGATAATAGCTAGGGATTAAACTCAAAGTCCAAAAGAACGTCCCAAACTGTGCCAAAAATACCGTAAAAAACAAAGTGCGGGACCTACCCGACTGCGCCGCGCCGCCCAGCTGCCCCGTTGGAAAACCCCGCGCGCTCCACGAGGCCCACGACGCGCCGCCGCACCACCCAAAATTCCCTCCCTCACACCCTCTCGCTCTCGATTGGAGAAGAAAGGAAAAGAAGAGGAGAAAAAATGGTGTGCGGGGGAGAAAGAAGAAGAAGAAGAGAAGGAAGAGAAGAGGGGTGGTCCACGGTCCAGGGTTCACGGTGCACCCACCAATGGGAAACGCCACAAGGCGGTCCACGGCACATGGGCGCGAGCGCCCGGTCCACGCGCGCGCCCACAGCGCCACGCGGCGCGCGGCAACGCGCCCGCCACACGGGCGCGTTACACCGCACAGCGCAGGCGCGGGACACCGCGCGCGCCACACGGGCGCGCGCCCCCGCGCCCGCGCGGGCGCCAACGGGGGCCCGCTGTAGAGTCCTGGCGTTCCCTTGCCCTTGTATACCCCTTTTTTTATTTTGACGGGACTGGTAGGAAAACCTTTCACCGCTTTCTGCATTGGACTGACCGGGGCCGCTAGTATTTTTTTCTGCGTCTGGGCTCGAAGAACGGAGGGCGGCAAAGCGAACGGATTCGGATTCCGATCTACGGAACTCCCGGAATGGGGGTCAAAGCATTTGCTTTGAGTGGTGCATTGGAACCCGTGCTAAGTGGCCGGCATGTTTTTCGCGGTGTTCGGATGGGATCCTGCTGTGATCCGACTTTTCATCTTTTTATGTCAGTGGGTTATTTGTTTTATTTGGTAGCATCCCGACCTTTCAGTTTTCTGTTTTGGGTCCTATTTGTTTTTCTTCAGTTGTTAGGAGGGGAGTTGAAATTCGGGAATTTTTGGGCTGATCGTCGGGGTCTGCGGGTATTTTTAGGTGGTAGAGCTCGCAAAACGGTGAACGGCGGCGCGATCGGATTTGAATTCCGACCCCGGGATCTCCCAGAAATAATTTTTGAAGTTTTACCATCAGTTTGGGCGCATCGAAAGTTGTGCAGGCGATCGGCACGTTTTTCGGGGTAATTTGGACCCCTCGTTGCACCCCGATTGATTTAAGTTGTGTTTTGGGGATTTAGGTTTAGCCTTTTTTTTTCATTTGGGCGTTAAATTTATTTGGGTGCGTGCGGGGGGGGAAAACCCAATCCCTTTTCCCTCTGCTCAAGAAACCGACGGAGGGAACCAAAACCGAGAAAGGGGAATCGCCCATCCTCTGCGAGATTGATCGGGCGTGGAGGGGCGGACGATCCTCCTTCTCCTCCTCCTCCGGCAAAAGCGAGGTAAGCGGTTCGGGCCTTTTCGTTTAATTTCGGTCTAGGGTTTCCTTTTTGCCGGTGTCGTGGGTTGTTGAACAGGAGGCCGCCGCCGCCGTTGTCAAACGGGAGGCCGCCGCCGCTGTTGTCGTGTCCGCGGGGTCGTCGCCGTCGTCGCCGGGGTCGCGGCGTCGCAACCGGAGCCGAAAAAGGGGTCGAAGTACTGTTCATTCGGAAGAAACAGGTCACGCGGTCCACCAGACCCGGCGTGCACCCGGTGCACGGATTCCGGACCCAGCGACGCGAACCCGGTGCACGGTTGCGTGCGCCAGGCAACGCGGTCCACCAGACCTGGCGTGCACCCGGTTCACCGCTACCGGGCCCAGGGGCGCGGACCCGGCGCACGAAAGCGTGCGCCAGGTCGCGCGGCCCACCGTTTCGGCGTGCACTCGGTGCACGCCCGCACAGCCCGATCGCGTGGACCCGGCTCGCGCTCCCGCCCGTGCGCGGCCCGGCCCATGCCGCAGCGGTCCACCGCTGCGGCATGCTCCCGGTCTGCGCCCCGGCGGTCCTGCGTCGTGAACCCGGTCCACGCAGGGACCCGTGCACCAGTCTTCTGTTTGAGAGCCCGGAAGCTCCGTTTTTGGCCCGTTTCGCCCCGTTTTTGAGTGTTTTTAACCGCGACGATGTTTTTAACGATAAGTTTTACTGTAGATCTTCTTCGGGCACAAGGGAGTGTTTTAACTGGAGTTTTCGCACATCTTCTTCTTCGCGTTTCAGGTGGGTACCCCTTAGAACCCCTTTGTACATATTCTTGTTACTATTATGTTTCATTGTCCTCATATTTGTGGTGACTGAGGGTCACGGTGCACGAGGATACATCCCGTGGTGGGGAATTTTTCCGGTGGTTGATTTTCGGTATTGTGGGAAAGGTGTAAGAGTAAGTAGTTGCATCATTTCAATATTGTTAACTCCCGTTATTATTTATCACATGCTCTTATCGACGTTTTAGCAACCAAGTGTCGCGGTGCCCTATATTATGTATATGTATGTGGGTTTTATTGTGGTGTCTAGCGCCGGCCTCCGGCAGTCTTTTACTCTTGATATTACATGTTATCGTTTTACCTTTGATATTACATGTTATTGTTTCACTCTTGATATTACATGTTACTGTTCTACTCCTGATTATACATGTTAGAGGGGTACTTTAGATTTCACATGTCACCATTTTACTCTTATTTACTAATCATGTTGCTACCGGGATAGCGGTTATAGTTTGCTCTTGATTATATATTATGATGCTAATATGATTGTGGTTATGGTTACTTTGCTCGAGGCTGCAGCACGCGCACCCGCGGTTTGGCCACCGCTAAGGGTGCGCTTTTCCGGAAAAGTGGTCTATGACCCGTGTATACCCACGAGGTGACGTAGTGGGGCCCCTTATTAGTTGTGGGGTTTGAGGCGCCGAGGTGCGAGCGGTGCGACCCGTCGGTTTAGTTGTCCGACGTGGTCGGGTTTTTGCAGGTACGGTGCGACCCGTCGGTTTAGTTGTCCGACGTGGTCGGGTTTGTTACAGGTACGGCACGGCCCGTCGGTTTAGTTGTCCGACGGGGCCAGGTATTACAGGTACGGTACGGCCCGCCGGTTTAGTTGTCCGACGGGGCCGGGTATTGCAGGATACAGGGGCACAGGTTATCTCTCCACGCTTGGGAGGGTGGTTTCTCCGGTTTGCTTTACGGTTTGATTTACTACTTTTCCTGCTCTATTGTTATTATTCGTCACTGACTTCCCATATCGTGACAGGGTCCAGACGGGGGGAGCGGTAGGCGACGGTGAGGACGGGGCAGGAGCTTCTGGGTCGCTGGGGACCCTGGACTGTATTTCCTCTTTCATTTTTACATTTCATTTACGTTTGTAGTTATTTGTGAGGTTCTCGATACCCTCGTGGGGTCGGTGTGGATGTCGGCATGGTTTACTTTTGGTTCTCTTCTTATGCATTCATCTTCCCTTTGTTCCTGTTGGCCGTTTGAAAAAAAAAAAGGAAAAACAAAACCAAAGAAAAGACTGCGAAAACCGTTTTTAAAATTTAAGTGTCGTGTGGGCACCGATTTCAAAACCCTGTGGATTTTATGGATTGCGAAAATGAATTTCAAAACCCGAGTGTCGTGTGGGCACTGTTTTCAAACCCTGTGGATTTATGCTGTTTTCGAAATGCGTTTTCAAAATCTGAGTGCCGGGTAGGCGCTTTTTCAACGACTGTGGATTTATCCTTTCAAACTGATCGGCCGTGCATTTTAATAAATTATGGTACCTAGTTGTGTGTTAGTGACTGTTGTGATTGAATGGTTGGTTGTGTTGGAACTTGTACTAAACGCTACGCCGTGCATATACAGAGGAGACTCTGTCCGTTTGCAGAGAGATTCTGTATATGCGGCGGGTCTGGGCATGCGCCGGGGAATAAAGGTTTTCTTTTATCAAAAAAAAAAAAAAAAAATTTCTTATACGTCAAATGTTCGACTTCTGTGAACCGTTTCCGCTAAAACGAAACCCCGGTGAGAATCTTGGCAAGGGAAAACAAATCACTGCGAAACCGAACTATCCCCTACGTGAAGGTACTTTGGAACAACCATGAGGAGCGGGAAGCAACTTGGGAACTGGAGTCCAAGATGAGGGAGTGCTACCCCGACCTTTTCACTCCTACCCGGGCTTGAGTTTCGAGGACGAAACTCGTTTTTAGAGGTGAGTGGTGTAATAACCGCGGGTTTATTTTCCCTTTTTGGTCTTATCTGTGATTTTACTTCGAACCGCTTTTCGGCTAAGGGGCCCGGGGTACCCTTTTCTCGCGTTGTTTTGGGCAGGCCGTCGGGGCTCGCGGGTATTTTAGAGAATAAAGCCCGCGAAACGAAGACCGGCGGCGCGAGCGGATCAGTTTTCCGACCCCGGATTCTCCCGGAATAATTTCCTGAAGTTGTAGCTGTTCGAGGGGTCAGCACGCCCTCGCGGAGGTAAGCCAGGCACGGGTTTAAGTTAATTGGATTTAATTTAAATTATTTTGGTTTAATTTAACTTAATTGGATTTAATTTAAATTATTTTGGTTTAATTTAACTTAATTGGATTTAATTTAAATTATTTTGGTTTAATTTAACTTAATTGGATTTAATAAAAATGTAACCCGTCTCAAATTTAATTGAATTTAATCGAAGTTAATCGAATTCAATTTGGTCTAGGTGGGGTTACGTTTAGTGGACCTTGGGTTTAGACCCGACTGCACCTAAACAGCTAATTAATTAAGGGTCGGGGATTTAGGTTGGGAACCCCATCCCCTCCTTTCTTTTCCCCTTTCGTACGCGTGAAAACCCCAAGCTTTTTCCCCCACCCGTACCGAGGCGACGCGAGAGCCGGGATCTTGATGAGGAGAAGGAGGAGATTGATCGCCTCCCCGCAAGATCCGACGAGCGCAAAAAGGACGATCCCTCTCCTTCGCCCGGCGCCGACGGAAACAAGGTGAGCCATGCTTTCGCTTTCTTGTTTCGTTTCTTGGTTCGTTTCTTGCGTCGGTTCTTGTTTCGGGCAAGGGGAGGGAAATCCCTTGAATTGCCGGGGGGAGGTTTTCCCTTCGTCTCGTGCCGCGTGCGAGGCGATTTCGGGGACCAAACGGGAGGCCGCCGCCGCCGTGGTTAAACGGGAGGCCGCCGCCGCCGTCACCGTGTTCACGGGGTCATCGCCGAAGCCGCCGTGATCGCGGGGTCGCGATCGGAGCCGAAAACGGACGCAAAAGAGGGGTTTTCTGGCCGCGGTCCACCTGCCCGGGTGCACCCGGCGCACGCCATCCCGGCCCGGGACCGCAGACCCGGCGCACAAACCTGTGCGCCAGGCCGCGCGGTCCACCGGGCCGGCGTGCACCCGGCGCACGCCCTCGCGTCCCGGGGACGCGGACCCGGTGCACGGCCCGGTGCGCCAGGCCGCGCGGTGCACGACCGGGCGTGCACCCGGCGTGCGCCACAGCTGCAGCGGGGCCGTGGACCCGGTGCGCGCCCGCACCCGTGCGCGGCCCGGCCCAATACGGCGATGGTCCACCGCGCCGCGTGCTCCCGGCCCACGCCTTTGCTGCCGCCGTCGTGGACCCGGTCCACGCATGGACCCGTACACCCACCTTCAGAAAAAGGGCCCAGGAGCTCCGTTTTTAGCCCGGTTCGCCCCGTTTTTGAGTGTTTTAAACCGTGACGACGTTTTTGACGAATGAATTTGTGTTACAGCTGTTCGGGCGCACGGTGAGGGTTCTTCGGTCGAAATTTCCACACGTCTCTTTCTTCGTGCTTGAGGTGGGTTCTGCTTTAAGTCCTAACGCTTACTTGTGCCAATATTTAAGTTAAAGAGAAAAAGAGAATAAAGAAAAGGGGAAAGCATCAACTAATCATCTATGGTTTTATTGTTCGTTTGCTTTAAAGTTATATGCCATGTTTGGGTTAGAACATCAGGGGGAAGCATCAACTAATTGTCTATGGTTTTACTGTTCGTTGCTTTAAAGTTATATGCCATGTTTGGGTTAGAACATTAGGGGAAAGCATTAACTAATCATCGATAGTTTTATGGTTGCTCTACTTTATTATATATGTGGTGTTTCATATGGTTTTTACGCATGGTGATTATACATTCTGTTTCTCATGGTTCACGCACACATATATATATGTTGCTTCACGGTTACTGTGCTCGAGGCTGCGACACGCGCACCCGCGGTTTGGCCACCGCAGGGGTGCGCTTTTCCGGAAAAGTGGTCTATGACCCGTGTATACCCACGAGGTGACGTAGTGGGGCCCCTTATTAGTTGTGGGGTTTTGAGGCGCCGAGGTGCGAGCGGTGCGACCCGTCGGTTTAGTTGTCCGACGTGGTCGGGTTTCTGCAGGTACGGTATGGGCCGTCGGTTTAGTTGTCCGACGTGGCCGGGTATAGCAGGATACAGGTGTACAGGTTATCGTTTCCCTCTTGAGAGGGTGGTTGCTCCGGTTATCTTCACGGTTTGTTTTACTGTATTTTCCTGCTTTACTATTATTCGTCACTGACTTCCCATTTCGTGACAGGGACCAGACGGGGGGAGAGGTAGGCGACGGTGAGGACGGGGCAGGAGCTTCTGGGTTGCTGGGAACCCTGGACTGTATTTCTTCCTTTATTCCTGCATTTCACTTATTTTGTAGTTACGTGTGAGGTTCTCGATACCCTCGTGGGGTCGACGTGGATGTCGGTATTTGGTTATTCTTTTATGCATTACTTCCCTTTTCATCTATGTGGGCCATTTGAAAAGAAAAAGGCAAAGCCAAAGAAAAGACTTCGAAAATTGTTTTTAAAATCTAAGTGTCGTGTGGGCACTGGTTTCAAAACCCCGTGGATTTATGGATTGCGAAATGGATTTCGAAACTTGGGTGTCGAGTGGGCACCGTTTTCAAAACCCTGTGGATTTATGCTGATTTCGAAAACTCGTTTTCCCAAAACACAAGCGCTGAGTGGGCGCTCTTTTAAATCGATGGATTTATTCTTTTCAAACTGATTGGCCATGCGCTTGAATAATTAGAATGCTTGCTGTATGCTTGTGACCGTTGTGATTGAATGGTTGTGTTTGTTTGAGAGATGTACTTAACGCTACGCCGTGCACATACAGGGGAGACTCTGTCCGTTTGCAGAGAGATCCTGTATGTGCGGCGGGTCTGGGCACGCGCCGGGGAAGAAAGGTTTTCCTTGTTATCCAAAAAAAAAAAAAAAAAATGAACCATTTTCGCTAAATCAAACCCCCGGGGCGTGACCTCCGGCAGTCTTTTACTCTTGATATTACATGTTATCGTTTTACCTTTGATATTACATGTTATTGTTTCACTCTTGATATTACATGTTACTGTTCTACTCCTGATTATACATGTTAGAGGGGTACTTTAGATTTCACATGTCACCATTTTACTCTTATTTACTAATCATGTTGCTACCGGGATAGCGGTTATAGTTTGCTCTTGATTATATATTATGATGCTAATATGATTGTGGTTATGGTTACTTTGCTCGAGGCTGCAGCACGCGCACCCGCGGTTTGGCCACCGCTAAGGGTGCGCTTTTCCGGAAAAGTGGTCTATGACCCGTGTATACCCACGAGGTGACGTAGTGGGGCCCCTTATTAGTTGTGGGGTTTGAGGCGCCGAGGTGCGAGCGGTGCGACCCGTCGGTTTAGTTGTCCGACGTGGTCGGGTTTTTGCAGGTACGGTGCGACCCGTCGGTTTAGTTGTCCGACGTGGTCGGGTTTGTTACAGGTACGGCACGGCCCGTCGGTTTAGTTGTCCGACGGGGCCAGGTATTACAGGTACGGTACGGCCCGCCGGTTTAGTTGTCCGACGGGGCCGGGTATTGCAGGATACAGGGGCACAGGTTATCTCTCCACGCTTGGGAGGGTGGTTTCTCCGGTTTGCTTTACGGTTTGATTTACTACTTTTCCTGCTCTATTGTTATTATTCGTCACTGACTTCCCATATCGTGACAGGGTCCAGACGGGGGGAGCGGTAGGCGACGGTGAGGACGGGGCAGGAGCTTCTGGGTCGCTGGGGACCCTGGACTGTATTTCCTCTTTCATTTTTACATTTCATTTACGTTTGTAGTTATTTGTGAGGTTCTCGATACCCTCGTGGGGTCGGTGTGGATGTCGGCATGGTTTACTTTTGGTTCTCTTCTTATGCATTCATCTTCCCTTTGTTCCTGTTGGCCGTTTGAAAAAAAAAAAGGAAAAACAAAACCAAAGAAAAGACTGCGAAAACCGTTTTTAAAATTTAAGTGTCGTGTGGGCACCGATTTCAAAACCCTGTGGATTTTATGGATTGCGAAAATGAATTTCAAAACCCGAGTGTCGTGTGGGCACTGTTTTCAAACCCTGTGGATTTATGCTGTTTTCGAAATGCGTTTTCAAAATCTGAGTGCCGGGTAGGCGCTTTTTCAACGACTGTGGATTTATCCTTTCAAACTGATCGGCCGTGCATTTTAATAAATTATGGTACCTAGTTGTGTGTTAGTGACTGTTGTGATTGAATGGTTGGTTGTGTTGGAACTTGTACTAAACGCTACGCCGTGCATATACAGAGGAGACTCTGTCCGTTTGCAGAGAGATTCTGTATATGCGGCGGGTCTGGGCATGCGCCGGGGAATAAAGGTTTTCTTTTATCAAAAAAAAAAAAAAAAAAATTTCTTATACGTCAAATGTTCGACTTCTGTGAACCGTTTCCGCTAAAACGAACCCCCGGGGCGTGACAGATTAAGATGGTATCAGAGAGGTTCTTTCAATCACAACAGTTAATGCCGACATCCGTGGGGATACCTCACTTGCCTACAGGTGAATGAAATGGGTAGGGCATAGGAAGGTAGAACGCGAGTGATCGAGGGGGGGAAGAGTCCGAGTCCTTTTCTCTCGCTAGGTGGTTCGTTGTTTTGTAAGTGAAGTCTAGGGCTGACTCTTGTTGTGTGTGTACAGATATGGCCCGTACCAGATCATCGGCCGGGGACGCGGAGGCAGATACGACGACGTCGACGGCCGCGGAAAACTAGCTCCTGCGGCAACAAATGCGAGAGTGCGGGGACCATCGAGTTCTTTTCTCGATATGGCTCGGGTGGTAGCACAACCCACCGGTGGTTGTTGGTTTATTGGCCGTCTGTCGGCCATGGGTAACTGGATAGCTGTTTGTCTAAACTTGTACCTTCTGGGTTTCCTGGTGTTAAGTTACAGCGGGTAGTCGGTCGTTTCCTTTTGCACCACGGGCAAAGTACTGGTGGGAGTGAGGATTCCTCCCCTATGATCGTTACCCATAGTTCGGCTTTTCACCGTAACCACTGCGATGGGTTGTAGAGATCGTCATGTTGGGTTCACGGGTGGCTCCTTTTAGTGGGGTTGTGGTGGTAAAGCTTTGGGTTGGGTTTCTGTTTTCTACACAAGTGCGTCGGTTCGGTTGTCCTACTGGTGGGTTGGCGTGTGATCCCTCGAGTGCGTTTGGTGAATCTAGGCAACTTTTGACACGGTTCTTCTCGCTGTTTTCGTTGTTTGTCTTCTTTCGACCCTTAGATTTCAGATGGATAGTCTTCAGTACCTGGAGATCTTTGCAGAACGGACCTAGAGCTTAGATTTTCTTCTAGTTGGGAATGTCAGTGTTGGCCTAGAAGTTGCCGCTTGATTAGATGCCCGGTGCTTGGTGGGGCAACGGGTTGGGACCGAGAGCTAGTTGCGTTTTGGAGCGTCGCACCCCGTCGGTGCCAAGACGGAAGTAGAACCTTACCTTGTGGGTTTTGTCGCCAGCTTCCTATGACTAACGCATAGCCTTGAGGCTTGGTTGGGAGCGTTGTGGATTGTGATCTTTTGGGGCTGGTGTGAGTCAAGGGGGGGGGATCTGGCGACTACTCGGAGTTTTAGTACTGGTCACCTTCGGCTAGGAGGCCCTGTACGCAGCCCTTTTTGTAGGGTAGACCTTGTGGTAGGTCTTAGAGCTGAAACCTAACGTTAGTCTTGACCGTCGCCTCGGTAGGATGGATAGTCGGAATGAGTGGTCCGGGAAGGTGGTTATGCTCCGAGCTTGTGGCCAGTGCTGGTGACGGGTGGAAGTGGCCCGTGTTGGTGACGTAGGGGAGTGGTCCGTGTGGGTGACAGGGGAGTTCGTTGTTTTTTGGGGAAAATTTCGGATAGTTATTAACCCAGCCTATTTTGTTGGCACCTCTTGGAGCCTTGTGAGGGCGTTAGTGTGGTTAGTTTTCCTTGTCGTCGGGTTAGTTGTTTTAGACCTTAAAGGGTTCACCAGACCGAGTGTGTCGTCTTGGGGCACACCCGGGCTCTTCGTGCGAAAGAAGAACGGGAGCCTACGTCTACGCAACGACTACCGGGAGATAAACAAGGTTGCAGTAAAGAACGAGTCCGGGATTGACGACCTCTCTAATCGATTGCGAGGCGCACTTACGGATTTTTCTCCGGAATCTCAGGGACCGGAAGTTGTTTGCTAAGTTCGAGAATGTGAGTTCTGACTTCGCGAAGTGGACTTTTTGGGGCACGTTGTGTCAGCAACGGGAATCACAGAGAATGTGAGCGGAACTGCCCGACATACGATCCGGAACTGGCAGCAGTTGTTTTCGTTTTAAAGCTTTGGAGACACCACCGTTTGGAGTTCATCGCGATGTGCTTTCGGATCGCCAGAGTCCTAAGTTTTGTTCACATAGAAGGATTTGACTTTTGCGGCAGAAACATTGGCTGAAGTTACTGAAGGACTCGGCTTGTCCATTCAGTATCACCCCGGGAAGGGCAGTGTAGTAGCGGATGTTTGGAGGAGGAAGGGTCAAATCGAGGGGGAAACCGATGAGCACGAGCACTCAGCAGGACCGGTATTGTCGCGCGACTTTTGTCCTTGATGGTCAAGCCAACCCTCTTAGAGAAACCCTAGAAGGTTAGAAAATGGGTGCGCGGATACAGTTTATTCGAGACAAGACCCCCGGACCACACGAGCGACTTTTCGGCGAGTGCGAACGACACAGTACGTTTCGAGGGCGAGATTGCGTGCCCGAGCTGCCAGAGTTGAAGAAAGAGATACTATCAGAGGCGCACTGCGCTCCCTATGCGGCGCATCCAGGTGACACGAAGATGTACAAGGACCTCAAACAAAATTTTTGGTGGACTAAACCAAAGGGGGATGTAACACTGTTTGTCACGCCCCGGGTGCAAATCAGGACCCGGGCCCGTCTACAGATCCGCCGTGCACATGGGATTTCCCGCGTACACGAAGCGCTGGTAACCTGCTCAAATATTAAATGCGCAATAAAAGAGCATAATACAGAGCTGAAATAGAAGAACCACATAGTATCTCAGACTGGAACTACAAGTACCACTGTAATATGTACAATAATCTCCCAGCTCACTAAAATAATACAACCCACTGGCGGAAGCCAGACCCAAAATAAAAGGGGAATCTCACAGTCTGAGTGGGGGTACAACGTCTATCTACAGCTCTCAGTCTCCCAGGAGATCTATTCCGCGATCCCCTTACCTCGATCAGCTGCCGATGGCCTAGCAGCTCCCGCAGATGACTCTGCAAAATAAAGGAGAAGAAAGAAACAGAAAACAATAATGGGGGTGAGAACTACCAGATAAACCAGCAGCCTCCCCTAGTGGGTAAAAACCTCAACTCTGACGCACCCACTAGGACTACTAGAGGCAAAAAGGGGAAGTGGTAGATACAAAAGATGCTGAAACAGGAAAACTATCACTATCATGCTGTCAAAACTGTATGCATGCATCAGAAATAGTATCTGACCAAATAAACCCAATCTAGTCACCAGTAACAACTGGTACTGCCTGCTCAGCGGAATCTGCACACACGGCTCGAAACCGCGGGATCGGCCCGCACGGCTCGCATCCCAACATAAAGCGGAATCTGCACACACGGCTCGAAACCGCGGGATCGGCTCACACGGCTCGCATCCCAACATAAGTATCAGACCGGCACACACGGCTGGGTCCGAGAAAGCACACCTCCGGAGTGGCACTCGAGGGGAGCGACCCACACGAGTAAAATATCTCTGTCATCAGTATCACAAGTATCTCTGTAGCACATGTCTCAATATAGCAGGACTGGATCATAACCATGATCAAAGTGGGAAACTCCATCCACTATAGAAACCCAATCCCCAACTGATGCAATAAATAAACCAAACTCAACCCCAATCTGATGCAAGGATAAGCATCTGGTCAACCGCCTACTGTCCGCGGTCACCGCAATACCCCACAAGTCCACAATCTAGCACCACCTTGGCTACACTATCCCAAACCCCTGCTCATACTTGAGCAACAACATATGAATGCAAAGGACAACAATGAAACATGTTCAAATCCCAATATGATAGTGTAGCAATGAATAGTGGCCTTACCTGATGTCCGGGCATGCATGCAACTGTCTTTAAAAGTTGTAAAATAGAGTCAAAGGTTTAAAACAATTGATTTACTGAATAAAAGTCATTTGCATGCGAGATCATAGCCTTTGTCTCAATCACAGTGTCCCAATATAAGTCATCATATTATTTGTGGGGTTATATTAATTTTAGGGGAGTTTATCCCAGCGGTCCTTGTCATTTGTCATATTAATTTGTCCCAATGGTTCTCATTAATTGTCCTGTTAGTTGTCCTGTTAGTAGTCCTGTTAGTAGTCCTGTTAGTAGTCCCAATGGTTCTCATTAATAACCATGTTACTTTGTCCCAATTGTTCTCGTTAATTGTCATATTTTAGGGGATTTCTAGTAATCCCAGTGAGCTTGTCAAAAATGAGGTAAGCAACAACCGCCCACCTTGAACAGCTCAAACAACACCCCAGGTAGTCTCCTGGTTGTCCGCAGTCCTCAATTCCTGCAAATCAACGCTCCCGGTATAAATACAGATCCCAAAAAGTACAGTATTTGCTGTTTTTCAGACAGCACGGGAAAAGAGGAATTTTTCACCTCTAAAATGAGCTCCTAAAATCCCAGAAAAATCACGGTTGCGTTCCTCGCGAAGAGTAGATCAAAATCGACTCTTAAAACGCCTCGATCTGACGCTCCTACGTCAAGATAAAAATCGGAGAAGTCGGTGCTGTCCAAAAACCATCACAGTAAAAAGGGGGGTCAAAGAGGACTTGAAAACTGTGCCAAAAGTACGAAACGGAGCAAAATGATCAACACGGAAATCGAAGCCCTACCTCTTACGGTCGCGCTGCCGCAAAAATCGTCCAAAAATTCCACCCGGTTAGCCCGCAGTGAATTTTCGACGGAACTGCGACGGGAAATGGGCCGAAAAAGAAAATCGTCGCAGTGCGCCGCGTCGCAGATATCTCACTATCTGTAACTCCTAAATTTCTGAGATTCTAGAGAGAGAAAGAAGAGAGAGAGAGGAACAACTTTCGTATTTGGCACTTTTTCTGATTCTCTCTCTTGGCTCGCAAAACGAGGTGGAAAATGAGAGGGGTGAGGGCTCTTATATAGTGGGCCAAAAGGGATATTCCCTCACGGAATCCTGATCCAAACACGAAACACCGAAACGAGCCAACCAGGAAGCGCCACGTGCCCGAACAGGAAACAGCCGTGCAAGGGCCAATCAGATTTCGCCACGTGTCCCACGTGGTGCACGTGCGGTCCGCGCTCCGGGTCTTCCGGAAGATGTCGGCCAATCAGAAGGCGCCACGTGTCAGCTCCCACGTGCCTTCTAGAAGCCGGCCAACCAATGGGAAGCTGCCACGTGGCAGCTTAAATTTCGGTGCTCCCGGTGCACGCCGGGCCATGGACCGCGCACCGAGCCGCCCTGCCCGCGCCTGCCCGCGCCTGCCCGCGCTGCCCGCGCCGCGCGCCTCCGCGCTCCGCCGCTGCCCTGCCGCTGCGCCGCTGCCCGCCGCCGTGCGCCGCCGCCCGCCGCCGCTCGCCGGCGGCCGCCGCCGGCCGGAACAGTAATTCCGGCGGCCGGAACAGTGTTCCGGTGAACAGTAAAATGTGCCGAAAAAATAAAGTGAATATACCATTTTGACCGTTTTCGCGCGCTGAGTCCGATTTCGCCGTCCGTTTCGCCAAATTCTCATCCGAAATTTTGCCGAAAGCTCCCGGAAAATCCCATTTGCTCCGATTTTCGCGCAGAGTCTCTTAAAATATCCAATTTCGTTCTACAAGCTCCGATGCACTGTACAAGCTCCCCACAGTCACTGTTTAATGTTGCACAGTTCCTGCGGGAGTCCGGATCATCACATCCTCCCCCACTAAAAAGAGTTTCGTCCTCGAAACGAGACTCAACAACAATCCTCAGTCCGATGTCTCGAATAAGTAGGGGTGAGCATTTCTCATCTCCGACTCGAGCTCCCATGTAGCCTCGCGCTCGTCATGATTGCCCCATTGGATTTTCACATAGGGAATAGCCCGATTGCGCAATTCTTTCACCTCTCGATCCAGAATTCGCAGTGGGCGCTCCTCATACCTCAAATCCTCGCTGATCTCAAGCGGTGTGAAGTCGATGACGTGCGATGGGTCGAAAACATACTTCCTCAAAGTAGAGACATGAAATACATTATGGACACCAGCAAGCTTCGGAGGAAGTGCAAGTCGGTAGGCCACTGGCCCGATACGCTCCAATACCTCAAAAGGTCCAACATATCGGGGGCTAAGTTTTCCACGAATGCCGAATCTCCTGATTCCTTTGGACGGCGAGACTTTCAGGAACACGTGATCACCAACCTGAAACTCTAAGTCTCGTCGCCGAACATCGGCATAACTCCTTTGTCGGCTCTGGGCGGTCTGAAGATGCTGTCGGATTACTCGGACCTTCTCTTCTGCCTCTATCAAGACATCTGGTCCCAAGGTCCGCCTCTCGCCCACGTCACTCCAATAAAGCGGTGATCGACACTTGCGTCCATACAATGCTTCAAACGGAGCCATCTGAATGCTCGCTTGAAAGCTATTGTTGTACGCGAACTCAGCTAAAGATAGGTGTCGAATCCACCCTCCGCCGAAATCCAAGACGCAAGCCCTCAGCATATCCTCCAGGATTTGTATCGTCCGCTCTGACTGCCCATCAGTCTGCGGATGGAAAGCCGTACTGAACCTGAGTTCAGTCCCCAAGGCTGTTTGCAAACTTTTCCAGAAATGCGAAACAAATCTCGGGTCTCTATCTGATACAATGGAGGCGGGTACTCCATGTAATCTCACTATCTCATCCAGATATAACTGGGCTAGCCGTCAAGTGGCCACGTAGTCTGCATGGGCAGAAAGTGCGCCGACTTGGTAAGTCGATCCACGACTACCCAGATAGCGTCTGCTCCTCCCTGTGCCCTAGGAAGTCCGACCACGAAATCCATCGTAATGTGGTCCCATTTCCACTGGGGAATTGGGAGACTCTGTAACTTGCCAGCTGGCACTCGATGCTCAGCTTTCACCTGCTGACAAGTTAAACACTGAGCCACAAATCTCCCAACATCCCTTTTCATGCCTTTCCACCAGAAATGTGCCTTGAGGTCCTTATACATCTTAGTCCCACCAGGATGTAGGGTATAAGGTGTATAATGGGCCTCTCGCAATATCTGCTCTCGGATCTCCGCATCCGCTGGCACACATGCTCGGTTCCTGTACCTTAGTACTCCCGAGGCATCTACCGTAAAGTCCCCAGACTGATTACTCGGAATTTGATCTCTAATCCTGGTCAAGTGGGGGTCCTCACTCTGTTTTTCCTTGATCCTGTCTAGCAGAGTGGGCTGCACGACTAAAGATGTCAGTCTAGCAGAGACCCCAGGGGACACAACCTCTATCTCGAGCCGTCTCATCTCCTCTAATAGCGGTGCCTGGTCTGTGATCAACATAGACAAACTTTGCACCGCTCTCCTACTCAAGGCGTCAGCGACCACATTAGCTTTGCCTGGGTGGTAGAGAATATCTACATCATAATCCTTTAATAGCTCTAACCACCTACGTTGCCTCAAATTCAGCTCCTTCTGCGTGAACAGGTATTTTAGGCTCTTGTGGTCGGTGTAGATTTCACAGTGCTCTCCATAAAGGTAATGACGCCAAAGCTTTAGTGCAAACACTACAGCAGCAAGCTCCAAGTCATGGGTAGGGTAATTTTTCTCGTAATCCTTGAGTTGCCTTGATGCATAAGCAATTACCCTCCCTTCTTGCATCAACACACAACCAAGTCCACTGTGGGATGCGTCGCTGTAGATCACATATCCTTTTCCCATAACAGGGAGGGAAAGGATAGGAGCGGTCATCAATCTATTCTTTAGCTCCTCAAAACTCCTCTGACAATCCTCACTCCAGGTAAACTTCACTCCTTTACGCGTTAAGCGAGTGAGGGGTGTGGAAAGCTTCGCAAAGCCTTCCACAAACCGACGATAATACCCAGCTAAACCCATAAAACTACGCACCTCCGAAACGGTCGTCGGTCGGGGCCAATCTCGGACTGCCTCAATTTTTGCCGGGTCTACCGCCACTCCTGCGGCGGAAATCACATGGCCCAAGAAAACTACCTCCCGAAGCCAAAACTCGCATTTTGCCAGTTTGGCAAACAACTTCTTCTCTCGCAGAAGTTGCAGCACAATCCTTAAGTGCTCCTCATGCTCAGCATCACTTCGGGAGTAGATCAAGATATCATCAATGAACACTACTACGAATCGATCCAAGTATGGGCGGAAGATTCGGTTCATTAAATCCATGAATGCGGCAGGGGCATTAGTTAGCCCAAAAGGCATAACTGTAAACTCATAATGCCCGTACCGTGATCTAAATGCCGTTTTCGGAATATCCTCGGCCTTCACCTTCAACTGATGGTAACCGGATTGCAGATCTATCTTAGAGAAGACACAAGACCCTTGCAGCTGATCAAAAAGATCATCGATGCGCGGCAAAGGGTACTTGTTCTTGATGGTCACTTTGTTTAATTCCCTATAATCCACACAAAGTCGAAGTGACCCATCTTTCTTCTTCACGAATAGCACCGGCGCTCCCCAAGGCGATACACTCGGCCTAATAAAGCCCTTATCCATTAAATCTTGGAGTTGCGCCTTAAGCTCTCGTAACTCAGCCGGTGCCATCCGGTAAGGAGCCTTTGAGATTGGCGCAGTTCCTGGAACTACGTCAATCACAAACTCAATCTCCCTATCTGGCGGCATGCTAGTCAGCTCAGGTGGAAAAACATCCGGAAACTCGCGGGCAATTGGGATATCCTTGAGTTCCGGCGCCGCCGTAGGCCCCTCAACAACACTAGCCAAAAAGGCTACACATCCTCGATGGATCATCTGCCTCGCTCGGGAAGTCGAAATCATAGAGGCAAAGAAAGCACTCTGACATCCCCGGTATACCAACATCTCCTGGCCTGGCTCTCTAAAAGTGACGGTTCTTGCGGCACAATCAATAGTCGCAAAGTACCGAGCCAGCCAGTCCATTCCGAGGATCACATCGAAGTCCTTCAGCTGTCTCAAGACCAACAGGTCTACTGGCATAATCCAGGACTCGATTTGCATCGGGCAGGACCAACAACACTCTTCCACGTGCAAGGTGTGATCGGGATCTTAACCTCTAATGCACGTGGCAAAAGTCCTACCTCTAACCCATGTAATGATGCAAATGATCTACTAATAAAAGAATGTGATGCTCCAGTATCAAATAAAGTACGAGTCCTAATGCCAGAAAGTAAGGTGATACCTGCCACCACATGATCTGCTGCCGAAGCGTCCTCTACTTGCGCAGCATACACTCGCCCACTCTGAGCTGGAGGGCGATAATCCGTGGGATGGGAAGAAGATGGTCTGCTTGCTGGAGCATGGGGGCGCTGAGCCGTCGACCGCTGCTGCGATGAAGATGGAGCAGATGCTGAAGCAGGGGTGGTGGGGGCCGAAAAGGGGCACGAAGCTTGAATGTGCCCGGGCTGTCCACATCTATAGCAGCGACCCCACCGTTGGTCGCAGGTGTTGGAAAAATGCTGACCTCCACAGAAAATACAATTGCCGGGGGCCCGTGGCTGTCGTGATTGCTGTTGAGACTGCCGCTGTCGCTGAGGCTGCCGCTGCGACCCACGCTGCGACGACTGTGATTTTTGCTGCTGTTGCCGCTTCTGGGATCCACCAGGCCCTCGTCGCTCGGACCGTCCTTGGCCGGGGAACTGTGACTGCGGCGGTCGTGGCGGCCTCCACGAACTAGATTGTCCCCCAACCTCCGGTGCCGGTCGCTTCGCCCCCGGGATCACAACGGGAGCTGGAGCTACCTCCCCCATTACTACCTCCCCGCACTCAACGTAGAGTGCCTGCTCCATCGAGGCCTCCAAGGTCTGCAACCTACGCGAGCGAACCAATTGAAAAAGGTCCCGGCGCAACCCTCGCTCGAACATGTAGATCCGGTGCGCCTCGTCCCTGGCCACGTTCGGTACACATGCCAACAATTGATTGAAATTGGCAATGTACTCGTGTACGGGCCGATCTCCTTGGCGGAGGTTTCTCAACTGTTCCTCCAACCTCTGCCGGACGCTTTCCGGGAAGAAAGCCCCAAGAAGGAGATTGCGAAATTCCGCCCAGGTCAGGAGCTGAGCCCCAGGCGGACCAGCCGGTCGAACACGCCGCCACCAAGCTTCGGCGTTGTGTTCCAAAAAGTTCGTTGCCAAAATTACCTGATATCGATCCTCGATAAACAACGTCTCAAAACGTCGCTCCATCGCCGTGATCCACGACTCTGCCTCCCACGGCTCAGTACTTTGCCCCGAAAAATGGGGTGGGTCAAACTGGCGGAACTTCATCAACAGGTCCACCACTCCCCGCTGCTCTGCCGGGGTCAGAGATCCTGTCAGCCCAGTCGGCTGTCCACCAGTACCCCGAGTAACAGGGGATGCCGGGGTCACCGGTACAACTGGAGGATTCACAGCAGGGGAAGAAGGTACGGGAGAATTCTCTGAAGGTGCTACAACAGGCTGAGCCCTCTGCTCTAACATTTGCGTCAGCCGTCCCATAGCCTCCTCCTGACGCCGAACAGCCTCTGACATCTGGGCCATCTGGGCCTGCAGCTCTTGCACCTCACTCTGCTGGCCCTGCCCGGACTCCTCCTGATCGGATTCAGGGGAATCAGGCTGAGAACGCGTCAACATCCTACGTCGCGGAGGCATCCTACCACAAGAAACCATACTCAGTATCGGGACCCCACACGACCCAATTTAGCGAAAGTCAAAGACATTCCCCTATTCCTGTGACTTTATGTTGTCTGCAGCCAACATAACTGTCCACCAGAAATAGGCTATGTCGGTCCATCTTCTCTCACTGGAAGAGTCAAACAAAATAAATCGACGACTTTCGCAAAATGCCACGTCTCTCATGCCCTATTATCCTAGGGTCTGCCAAAAGCCTAGGGTTTCCTAAGTCCCAACTGAACTATCCCTAAGCTCTGATACCAACTTAATCTGTCACGCCCCGGGTGCAAATCAGGACCCGGGCCCGTCTACAGATCCGCCGTGCACATGGGATTTCCCGCGTACACGAAGCGCTGGTAACCTGCTCAAATATAAATGCGCAATAAAAGAGCATAATACAGAGCTGAAATAGAAGAACCACATAGTATCTCAGACTGGAACTACAAGTACCACTGTAATATGTACAATAATCTCCCAGCTCACTAAAATAATACAACCCACTGGCGGAAGCCAGACCCAAAATAAAAGGAGAATCTCACAGTCTGAGTGGGGGTACAACGTCTATCTACAGCTCTCAGTCTCCCAGGAGATCTATTCAGCGATCCCCTTACCTCGATCAGCTGCCGATGGCCTAGCAGCTCCCGCAGATGACTCTGCAAAATAAAGGAGAAGAAAGAAACAGAAAACAATAATGGGGGTGAGAACTACCAGATAAACCAGCAGCCTCCCCTAGTGGGTAAAAACCTCAACTCTGACGCACCCACTAGGACTACTAGAGGCAAAAAGGGGAAGTGGTAGATACAAAAGATGCTGAAACAGGAAAACTATCACTATCATGCTGTCAAAACTGTATGCATGCATCAGAAATAGTATCTGACCAAATAAACCCAATCTAGTCACCAGTAACAACTGGTACTGCCTGCTCAGCGGAATCTGCACACACGGCTCGAAACCGCGGGATCGGCCCGCACGGCTCGCATCCCAACATAAAGCGGAATCTGCACACACGGCTCGAAACCGCGGGATCGGCTCACACGGCTCGCATCCCAACATAAGTATCAGACCGGCACACACGGCTGGGTCCGAGAAAGCACACCTCCGGAGTGGCACTCGAGGGGAGCGACCCACACGAGTAAAATATCTCTGTCATCAGTATCACAAGTATCTCTGTAGCACATGTCTCAATATAGCAGGACTGGATCATAACCATGATCAAAGTGGGAAACTCCATCCACTATAGAAACCCAATCCCCAACTGATGCAATAAATAAACCAAACTCAACCCCAATCTGATGCAAGGATAAACATCTGGTCAACCGCCTACTGTCCGCGGTCACCGCAATACCCCACAAGTCCACAATCTAGCACAACCTTGGCTACACTATCCCAAACCCCTGCTCACACTTGAGCAACAACATATGAATGCAAAGGACAACAATGAAACATGTTCAAATCCCAATATGATAGTGTAGCAATGAATAGTGGCCTTACCTGATGTCCGGGCATGCATGCAACTGTCTTTAAAAGTTGTAAAATAGTGTCAAAGGTTTAAAACAATTGATTTACTGAATAAAAATCATTTGCATGCGAGATCATAGCCTTTGTCTCAATCACAGTGTCCCAATATAAGTCATCATATTATTTGTGGGGTTATATTAATTTTAGGGGAGTTTGTCCCAGCGGTCCTTGTCATTTGTCATATTAATTTGTCCCAATGGTTCTCATTAATTGTCCTGTTAGTTGTCCTGTTAGTAGTCCTGTTAGTAGTCCTGTTAGTAGTCCTGTTAGTAGTCCCAATGGTTCTCATTAATAACCATGTTACTTTGTCTCAATTGTTCTCGTTAATTGTCATATTTTAGGGGATTTCTAGTAATCCCAGTGAGCTTGTCAAAAATGAGGTAAGCAACAACCGCCCACCTTGAACAGCTCAAACGACACCCCAGGTAGTCTCCTGGATGTCCGCAGTCCTCAATTCCTGTAAATCAACGCTCCCGGTATAAATACAAATCCCAAAAAGTACAGTATTTGCTATTTTTCAGACAGCACGGGAAAAGAGGAATTTTTCACCTCTAAAATGAGCTCCTAAATTCCCAGAAAAATCACGGTTGCGTTCCTCGCGAAGAGTAGATCAAAATCGACTCTTAAAACGCCTCGATCTGACGCTCCTACGTCAAGATAAAAATCGGAGAAGTCGGTGCTGTCCAAAAACCATCACAGTAAAAAGGGGGGTCAAAGAGGACTTGAAAACTGTGCCAAAAGTACGAAACGGAGCAAAATAATCAATACGGAAATCGAAGCCCTACCTCTTACGGTCGCGCTGCCGCAAAAATCGTCCAAAAATTCCACCCGGTTAGCCCGCAGTGAATTTTCGACGGAACTGCGACGGGAAATGGGCCGAAAAAGAAAACCGTCGCAGTGCGCCGCGTCGCAGATATCTCACTATCTGTAACTCCTAAATTTCTGAGATTCTAGAGAGAGAAAGAAGAGAGAGAGAGGAACAACTTTCGTATTTGGCACTTTTTCTGATTCTCTCTCCTTGGCTCGGAAAACAAGGTGCAAATGAGAGGGGTGAGGGCTCTTATATAGTGGGCCAAAAGGGAATATTCCCTCACGGAATCCTGATCCAAACACGAAACACCGAAACGAGCCAACCAGGAAGCGCCACGTGTCGCCCGAACAGGAAACAGCCGTGCAGGGCCAATCAGATTTCGCCACGTGTCCACGTGGTGCACGGCCGGTCCGCGCTCCGGGTCTTCCGGAAGATGTCGGCCAATCAGAAGGCGCCACGTGTCAGCTGCCCACGTGCTTCTAGAAGCCGGCCAACCAATGGGAAGCTGCCACGTGGCAGCTTAAATTTTCGGTGCTCCCGGTGCACGCCGGGCCATGGACCGCGCACCGAGCCGCCTGCTGCCCGCGCCTGCCCGCGCTGCCCGCGCCGCGCGCCTCCGCGCTCCGCCGCTGCCCTGCCGCTGCGCCGCTGCCCGCCGCCGTGCGCCGCCGCCCGCCGCCGCTCGCCGGCGGCCGCCGCCGGCCGGAACAGTAATTCCGGCCGGCCGGAACAGTAATTCCGGTGAACAGTAAAATGTGCCGAAAAATAAAGTGAATATACCATTTTGACCGTTTTCGCGCGCTGAGTCCGATTTCGCCGTCCGTTTCGCCAAATTCTCATCCGAAATTTTGCAAAAGCTCCCGGAAAATCCCATTTGCTCCGATTTTCGTGCAGAGTCTCTCAAAAATATCCAATTTCGTTTCTACAAGCTCCGAAGCACTGTACAAGCTCCCCACAGTCACTGTTTAATGTTGCACAGTTCCTGCGGGAGTCCGGATCATCACACTGTTCACTGCCCGCTGTCTAGATGGTTAACAAGTAAAGTTCGAACTTCAGCGCCCAACAGGAAAAACTACAATCTCTACCGGTACCAGGATGGAAATGGGAGCAAATCAGCATGGAATTCGTCATGGGTTTTCTGCGTTGCATCAAGAGCACGATGCAGTGTGAGTCACAGTGGATCGACGGACGAAAATCGACTCTCCTTCCACCCACCCGTACGACGTGGACCAGAGACACTCGGCTGGTGTCGAGCCTTTGGCAAACTACAATGATCCCTAGAGACTAAACCACACTTCAGCACGGCGTCTCACCCTCCAGACCGGCGGACAGCCCGAGCATGACTGTGAACCGGATTCTCGAAGATGTGCTCTGAACCCGCGTACTTGATTTTGGGTGACGGATGGTCACTGCTTTTGACCTCAGAGGGGACCTGAGCTTCGACGGAACACTGGTGCGGACCTTAGCACGAGGAGGACAGAAAGGACTGCGCAACCGGACGATTCCCTATGGAAAGGTGCTGTGGAGCAACCAAGAAGAACGTGAAGCGACTTAGAAATGGGAGTCAAAGATGGAGGAGTGCTACACAGTTTTATGCGTTGCGGACCAGGATTAAGTTTCGAGGACGAAACTTTGTTTTAGTGGTGAGTGATGTAGAGTCCTGGCGTTCCCTTGCCCTTGTATACCCTTTTTTATTTTGACGGGACTGGTAGGAAAACCTTTCCACCGCTTTCTGCATTGGACTGACGGGGCCGCTAGTATTTTTTTCTGCATATGGGCTCGAAGAACGGAGGGCGGCAAAGCGAACGGATTCGGATTCCGATCTACGGAACTCCCGGAATGGGGGTCAAAGCATTTGCTTTGAGTGGTGCATTGGAACCCGTGCTAAGTGGCCGGCTGTTTTTCGCGGTGTTCGGATGGGATCCTGCTGTGATCCGACTTTTCATCTTTTTATGTCAGTGGGTTATTTGTTTTTTGGTAGCATCCCGACCTTTCAGTTTTCTGTTTGGGTCCTATTTGTTTTTTTCAGTTGTTAGGAGGGGAGTTGAAATTCGGGAATTTTTGGGCTGATCGTCGGGGTCTGCGGGTATTTTTAGGTGGTAGAGCTCGCAAAACGGTGAACGGCGGCGCGATCGGATTTGAATCCGACCCCGGGATCTCCCAGAAATAATTTTGAAGTTTTACCATCAGTTTGGGCGCATCGAAAGTTGGCAGGCGATCGGCACGTTTTTGGGGTAATTTGGACCCCCGTTGCACCCCGATTGATTTAGTTGTGTTTTGGGGATTTAGGTTTAGCCTTTTTTTTCATTTGGGCGTTAAATTTATTTGGGTGCGTGCGGGGGGGAAAACCCAATCCCTTTCCCTTTGCTCAAGAAACCGACGGAGGGAACCAAAACCGAGAAAGGGGAATCGCCCATCCTCTGCGAGATTGATCGGGCGTGGAGGGCGGACGATCCTCCTTCTCTCCTCCTCGGCAAAAGCGAGGTAAGCGGTTCGGGCCTTTCGTTTAAATTTCGGTCTAGGGTTTCCTTTTTGCCGGTGTCGTGGGTTGTTGTTGAACAGGAGGCCGCCGCCGCCGTTGTCAAACGGGAGGCCGCCGCCGCTGTTGCTCGTGTCCGCGGGGGTCGCGCCGTCGTCGCGGGGTCGCGGCGTCGCAACGGAGCCGAAAAAGGGGTCGAAGTAGTACTGTTCATTCGGAAGAAACAGGTCACGCGGTCCACCAGACCCGGCGTGCACCCGGTGCACGGATTCCGGAACCAGCGACGCGAACCCGGTGCACGGTTTGCGTTCGCAGTCAACGCGGTCCACCAGACCTGGCGTGCAACCCGGTTCACCGCTACCGGGCCCAGGGGCGCGGACCCGGCGCACGAATGCGCGGCGCCAGGTCGCGCCCCCCACCGTTTTCGGCGTGCACTCGGTGGCACGCCGCACAGCCGATCGCGTGGACCGGCTCGCGCTCCCGCCCGTGCGCGGCCGGCCCATGCCGCAGCGGTCCACCGCTGCGGCATGCTCCCCGGTCTGCGCCCCGGCGTCTGTCCTGCGTCGTGAACCCGGTGCACGCAGGGACGCCGTGCACCAGTCTTCTGAACGAGGAGCCAGAAGCTCCGTTTTTGCCCGTTTCGCCCCGTTTTTGAGTGTTTTTAACCGCGACGATGTTTTTAACGATATAAGTTTTACTGTAGATCTTCTTCGGGACACAAGGGAGTGTTTTAACTGGAGTTTCGCACATCTTCTTCTTCGCGTTTCAGGGGGTACCCCTTAGAACCCCTTTGTACATATTCTTTGTTACTATTATGTTTCATTGTCCTCATATTTGTGGGTGACTGAGGGTCCGGTGCACGAGGATACATCCCGTGGTGGGGAATTTTCCGGTGGTGTTTTACGGTATTGTGGGAAAAGGTGTAAGAGTAAGTAGTTGCATCATTTCAATATTGTTAACTCCCGTTATTATTTATCACATGCTCTTCGACGTTTTAGCAACCAAGTGTCGCGGTGCCCTATATTATGTATATGTATGTGGGTTTTATTGTGGTGTCTAGCGCCGGCCTCCGGCAGTCTTTTACTCTTGATATTACATGTTATCGTTTACCTTTGATATTACATGTTATTGTTTCACTCTTGATATTACATGTTACTGTTTACTCCTGATTTACATGTTAGAGGGGTACTTTAGATTTCACATGTCACCATTTTACTCTTATTACTAATCATGTTGCTACGGGATAGCGGTTATAGTTTGCTCTTGATTATATATTATGATGCTATTATTGATTGTGGTTATGGTTACTTTGCTCGAGGCTTGCAGCACGCGCACCCGCGGTTTGGCACACGCTAAGGGTGCGCTTTTTCGGGAAAGTGGTCTATGACCCGTGTATACCACGAGGTGACGTAGTGGGGCCCTTATTAGTTGGGGGTTTGAGGCGCCGAGGTGCGAGCGGTGCCGACCCGTCGGTTTAGTTGTCCGACGTGGTCGGGTTTTTTGCAGGACGGTGCGACCCGTCGGTTTAGTTGTCCGACGTGGTCGGGTTTGTTACAGGTACGGCACGGCCGTCGGTTTAGTTGTCCGACGGGGCCAGGTATTACAGGTACGGTACGGCCCGCCGGTTTAGTTGTCCGACGGGGCCGGGTATTGCAGGATACAGGGGCACAGGTTATCTCTCCACGCTTGGGAGGGTGGTTTCTCCGGTTGCTTTACGGTTTGATTTACTACTTTTCTGCTCTATTGTTATTATTCGTCACTGACTTCCCATATCGTGACAGGGTCCAGACGGGTTGGGAGCGGTAGGCGACGGTGAGGACGGGGCAGGAGCTTCTGGGTCGCTGGGGACCATGGACTGTATTTCCTTTTTCATTTTTACATTTCATTTACGTTTGTAGTATTTGTGAGGTTTTCGATACCCTCGGGGTCGGTGTGGATGTCGATGGTTTACTTTTGTTCTCTTCTTATGATTCATCTTCCCTGGTTCCTGTTGGCCGTTTCAAAAAAAAAAAAAGAAAGAAAAACAAAACCAAAGAAAAGACTGCGAAAACCGTTTTTAAAATTTAAGTGCGTGTGGGCACCGATTTCAAAACCCTGTGGATTTTATGGATTGCGGGAAAATGAATTTCAAAACCCGAGTGTCGTGTGGGCCCACTGTTTCAACCCTGTGGATTTATGCTGTTTCGAAATGCGTTTTCAAAATCTGAGTGCCGGGTAGGCGCTTTTTCAACGACTGTGGATTTATCCTTGTCAAAATGATCGGCCGTGCATTTTAATAAATTATGGTACCTAGTTGTGTGTTAGTGACTGTTGTGATTGATGGTTGGTGGTGTTGGAACTTGTACTAAACGCTACGCCGTGCATATACCGAGGAGACTCTGTCGTTTTGCAGAGAGATTCTGTATATGCGGCGGGTCTGGGCATGCGCCGGGAATAAAGGTTTTTTTTATCAAAAAAAAAAAAAAAAAAAAATTTCTTATACGTCAAATGTTCGATTTGTGAACGTTTCCGCTAAAACGAA